>JAUZST010073017.1:0-47868 GCA_034779995.1 Parotocinclus haroldoi
TATATACTTTGTGTGTTTGTGGTTTGTGTATTTTAACAGGATATATTTTTTACTTTGCTTCTAAAACAATTACTAGGAATATAGCTTGTTAAAATACACAAACACACATACATTTCCAGGTAAATTAAAAAGGCATCATTACCATGCATCCGGAAATCCCCTAGGGAAATTTTGGAGCCTGTGTTAAAAATGAATTTATTGTGTCACAATAGCATACAGATTGAAGTTACTATTGTTTGTAGGGGTAAAAAAAAACTTGGCAAGGATATGAGCTGTTGGCTGCCAAAAACACAGAACGGCTTACCAGTTCATTTAAGAACTATTGGTGGATTGACTGAAGTAAATCCTTACAATTAGCAGGCTGAATGCTGAGCTGCAGTTTTGGGTGCACTAGGCAGTGATACTGCCACCTCACAAATTTGTTCAGAAGCCAAGAGAGAGATCTCCCCCTGTAATCATGGATTACGTTTTAAGTCGGTCGTAGATAGATTTATCTGCTGAGATTGTCTCTACTCTGCAGACTCATTTCAATTCATTTCATTCAAGTGATAATGATACCGTCTCATCCTGACAATATCATAAACACTAATCTCATTTAGCATTTAGTGACTGCTCTGTTCGGTTTGGGGGAGGTAATGAGATTGGAATTAAAATCTGAAAAAAAACCAAGCTGTGCTTCTGCACTCTAGAATGAACCATTTCCTCAAAACACTCTGCAGATCTGTGTCATGCTGTTGAGGTACACACAGTTTCTCCTGACCTGAGATATCAGAGCTCTTTTGACTGTTTTGTATTTGATCTTTGCTGACAGAACAACAGGATGCTGCTGTGGAATTATGCCGTCAATAATTTACAGCCTGTGCAGCTATGCTCAAACCAGCTGTAGTGTCATTTATTCAAGGGGCCTGTCATGGGAACAAAGTCAGAGATAAACAAAGATCTTCAGGGAACTTTTCGGATGTGGCCTGTGGGCATAACAATAGGCCAGAGATGAGCTCCTTAGATACACACAGACTACTAACAAGAGAGAAGCACAACATCCAGCCAGGTCACAGTTATTACAAATTTCAGTAAGAACAATTGAAGCATGAATCATAAATGGTGAATCCAGTTTTGGCTGAAACGAGTCACGCAGATCATTTCATACCAGTTCAAGCAAGTGAGAGCACCAAACTTATGATGAGAACCGAGAAAAAAAATTCTAGTCAGATTGCTTTGAGAAATAAATTTGATGATTTCTGAGGTTGTCAAGAACCAAGATACCACTGTGTTTCATTGTAATTTGTTGACTCTTTATTTTAGTCATTTCTTATTTATTGAAAGGCAACAAAAGCACAATACAGCAATTACTTTTAAAATGTTTAATCCTAGTTTGGTAACTCTTAGTGGCACACAGTCAGAAATTGTTGTAATACTTTGTGATTGTAAATAATTTAATCTTGTTCATACTATAAATGGCTGGGCTGCCAAATTATTTGCACATACTTTTGGGCTTCTGTGGTTCAAAGCTAAGAGCCATTTGCTAAAAACAGCAATTCCTGAGGACCTGGAACTAACCTTTTAACATCAAGGTCAGGCTGATGTGGTTACAGGGCCCTGTGATGAACAGGCATCAGAGCCAATGCATTTTGGGTTAGGCTCTGGGATAGATCAATAGCCCAGCCTGCACACCCACAGGAACTCTCACTTTTATATACTCATGATGACTAATTTTCTTTACATGGATAATAGCTATCATGACTCAAGATAATCTCAGTCTAATGCTGTTATGGCCTGCTTAATCCACAAATGACACATTTCCCACAATTGCAGTTTCTGTAGTAGAAAAAAATATAAAGGTTTATTGGGATTGTGAGTGCACTTTTATAGGTTTGACAGTTGTTTATAAGGTCTAATACACTAATAAAGCTTAAATGAGTTTTAAAAGTACACTTTATTAATATTCCCAGGAGAAATACACACTCTCAGATTGCTGTTCCTAACAATTATAACAAGTTATATTATAACAAGTTGGTTTACAAATCTGATGGGTTCAAACCAAAATTTGATAACACACTTCGCCAAGAACTGGCAATCCATCTTTATAGCATAGGTTTTACTAGGGAATAGGGCCTAGGCAGAATGGGTGTACTTATCATGATGAGGCATAAGTGAGGACATATTTTACAAATGATGGATTTTGTCCGAACCATTTCTAAGTGCAGGCTATATAACAGCTTGTGGATGAAATCAATCAAAACACTTTCTAAAAATGTCTCTATTCAGACAGTTTCTCCGGGTGGTGCCTTTAATAAAATATATGCGCATGTCTCTTGTGTGACAAAACTCTTCCTTTTGGACAGCTATGAAAGAACATGGGATGAGTGAGTTCCCAGCTGGTTTCCCTTACCTACATATTGTGCTTGGGTGATAAAATAACAATATTGCATCATGAAGCTATTTACTTCTACAATCATTATATTGTGGCATAAGGGAATCTGCAGAGTTTGTAACTCTGGTACCTCATTTAATAGGCACTATTCCAAACCAGCCTCGGGATATCTGTACAAGCCAGGTATTGTGAAATAGCTTTACTGCATTTACCTGAAGTTACCACATACAAGCTATAGCAACCATTGTTTCAGGGTGGAACATGATCCTAAGGTTAAAGCATGTAGTTCTTGTTTTGCAGCACAGTTGCTTTAGATTTATGAGCCTATACTGTAGGTGACAGGTCCCACAAGGGATGATGACTACAAAATATGTGATGCCCCTTCATGGGTGGTTTAAGAAACCCCCAAGAAACTCTGTGCCATTCCAATCAGTTACACAACCTATATATTTTTTAAATGCACTAATAGGCATGATACTGAAGAGCAATCACTGAATCGATCCTGAATGCCACTATATATTTAATGCGATATATTCATGCGCATAAGTGTCAAATCTTGCCAAATTTATACTGAAAGCCCAGACTACTTCACTAGCTGATATGCATTAAATCCTTGGCACACATGAAAATGCATCTGTCTCTACAAACAACATTTGACATTCAAAACATCACAGTAGATAACCCATGTGGTGCAGATATGTAGAAGCTGGTACATTAAAGGAAATGTAAGCCATACAGAGGCAACCAGGTGAAATACTACACATAGTTGGCTGATGCATATTTTCTATAATGTCGCAAAAGGATTTCGACCGCCACTAGTGAGCATTTGGAGCATTTGCACACAACTGCTTGTTTTCCAGCAGAAGAAGCCAAACTTTCTAATGCAAACTTGCTCTACCAATATACCAATATACCTGACCAGAGAGCGGGGCAGAGAAGTGCAGTGCAGCCTGCTTTGTTGATGACTACACTTCCCACAATGCTCTGGACCTATTCAGCCACAAATTCTTTATACTTGCAATAAACATTAAGTTCAATCACATTTTGTTCAAAATCCATATGGTACTTTTGGCCTTTGTCTGACTAATGAAATAAGTGTTCTAACAGAGAGATAAACGATACAGAGAGACCTCCAACGTGGTAAAGAGATCTAAAGTGTTGTAAAGAACTATAAAGAATTTGTCAAAACGTGTCAAACATACTTAGTGTTCTTAAAAGACCTACAAAGATTTGACGAGTAATCAAGAGATCTAAAAAGATATTTAAAAGTAACATATTTACATTGTGGGGAAGTACAGTGGTGCAGTGGTAAGTATTGCTGCCTCACAGCTCTGAGATCTCCAATTTGATCCTAACCCTGGGTTCTGCCTTTGTGGAGTTTGCATGTTCTCCCCATATCTTCATGGGTTTTCTCTGGCTACCCCAGTTTCCCCCCACTATCCAAATATGTGTGTTAGGTTAATTGTGTTTCCAAAGTGTCTCTTAGTATGTGAGTGTGTGGAACTACAATGGATTGGCACCCTGTCTATGATTGTTTCTGCCTCATGCCTTGGTTGATTAGATTATTGAAGACAATGAATGAATTGTGATTTGAAGATGGTAAATTAAAGAGAAATGTTGTACATCTGAAGAAGGCTCAAAACTAAAAAATAAATATGTAGACATTGTAGGGCCTCAGTCTTAGTTCATTGGTTTATTTTCTTTGTTTGCAGAAAGCATGCCATTTTAGTTGTCCTAGTGCAGTGTGAATAGATGACATTTCGTAGATAGCCCTTAAGAGTTTCTCACTTGTGAGTCACTTGTGTTACTCAGCGGTGCAGCCATAGAGTATACATAGCATAATCCTGAGATCACGTGTTCGATCCCAGCTCCAGGTAATCTCATAGTTAACCAAGCACACAGAGAGAAGCACATTCTCTCACTCTATTAGAAACTAGTATCTCTCTGCCTGAGTTCTAAGTGTTTCAGCTGGCCGCATGACACCCTCTTATGAAAGATGTGTTTGCTTGCAACTCATTTCAGATGCGAGGTTGACTGCTAGGACTTTTCTAAACTCACTTTCGTCTGTCTTATGTTTAATCTGGATTGTGCAAGCTTTGAATGCAAGGACCTATATGCACAGAGAAATAGTAAACATATATGTCACCTTTCTCAAGAGAGGGCTAAGGTGCATATGCACGGCAAAGCATTATCTCTTGTTTAAAGTACATGCCAGAAATCCATACAGCAAACAGAAGCTGCTCCTGAAGATATCAAGACCAAACAAAACATGTCTAACCAGATAACACACTGCTATCAAAAGTATGTGCATAGAGATAAGGAGGAGTAAGCCACGTATTGGAGTCATACGCTGCCAAAAAACCCTTGCTAGTGGCAAGCCAGGCTTTGTGCAGATGGAGCCAGATTGGCCAGTGAGCGGATTATATGCCCCTTATATTAATGCAGACAGAAAAGAGAACGAACATCAGCCACCTGCACCTGAGGCAAGTCACGGATCAGTAGATGGCCATGTCCTTTATTCCAAGCAAAACCAGAACACAACTGTAGAAAAATAAATCCACTTTTCCATGCAAGCTGGCGATTGCAGTCTGTCCAGCCTCATTCTGAGTTACAAACAGCAGCTGCTTAGGAATAGATCCCCAGAGACCAGGCTAATGACCTTCCTTAGGGCTTAAGTGAACTGTGAAAATCTATATAACTGAAAAAAGGTAATTCACTGTCAATTACTTGTAATAAATAAAACTGGAACTAGGACAGTAACATACCATTATGAGAACCATATTGTCTTTAGTATTTGCATGTGTATCTAATACAGCTCACCATTACTATATTTACATTACATTATATATATATATAGAGAGAGAGAGAGAGAGAGAAGTTTGATCTTGAAATACAGTGTTTGTGTGTTATGTTTTATTCATTCTAATACCACACTGCTGTATTCCAGTAATGTAAAAAAAATGTAATTTTCCCATTTGTCATCTATTCTTCTACATTGTAAAATTGACAATCTTTATGGAAAAAAGGAACCGCTCGAAGTTGAGCTTGAAATCTCTGAATTATTCATAGCTATCTTACAACTGTTTTTAAGCCCTTTAACCTCATTGAAGAAGCAGGGATATGGTTTTGCACCTCATCTCGGCTTCCCTCCATTTAAATGTGTCAGAGGAAAATGCTATTCACTTACTCAGTGCAGTACAGCCTTGAGTCTAAAAAAGTTGTGGAAGTAAACTGTTAATACAGCATAAGCACAGCTCTGAGAGACCAGATAAAGTATTTCTTAGCTTCTTCAATTGTGAACTTTTTAGCTCACCCGCTCACCCCCCTTTTTGGTTCTTTGAATATGGGATCACCATCAAACTGATTTTGTTGTACAACTTTAAATTTGTCTCCATGAATAAAAAATGAGAATATAACTAATAAGGGAGCGCTCATGCGGACTGACCCTCAGTACTGCTCTACTTCTTGTCTCTTTGGGAAAGCAATCAGGGCTGATCTCCAACTGTGTAGCACCGTGAAATAGCATTACGGTTAATTTTCTCGTTTGACAGTACTCCAAAGCCAGTAAGGCACAAAACAGGCAACTTTCCAAATCTTTTCATAGGCCTACTCAGCTGAAAACATATGTAGCTGGTGTAGCTGGCTTGTGACATCTTTGTCCTCGTCACATACACATACAACTCAATAACCAAGGCTTATATGTGTATAGTAAAATATAAATCTTAGTTGTTTAGGAGCAAGTGGGTTTTATTTTTGGTACATTTAGACACAGAAGTAGTCAATTCTCAACATTCTGTCTCGAAGGTGAACAAACTGCAATACTGTTTTAATACTACTTGAGAAAAGAGAACTATGTACACTAATAAGTATTTAAACATTATCACATAACCCAGTGGAACAAAGAGCAGATGTTAATGTGATGTTAATATTGTAAATTTTTTGTTGTTGTTTGCAACAAGACTCAGACCACTAACATCAAAATTTCAAGAACAAATACAATCATTAAATAAAGATTGCTTGCTGGGAATAGAGCAAGCTGCAATCTTCAATGCATTTTACCCCTTATGTTCTGAGGCAAATTTGAAATAATAATAACAGCAAGACAACAACTATATATTACAGTACCAACTAGTGTAAGTTAAAAGTGTGGCAATGTCATATGACTGCAATCTATCTTAAACAGAATGCAATACTATCACTGAACCATTCATTTTGTGACTTGCTTAAATCAGTTCAGAGGGAGCTGAGACATATCCAGCAGCAGTGTACCAGCAGTGAGGATTGAATAGAACATTTATTACTGTATATTTATTTAGCAAACACCCTAATCCAAAGTGACATGTTACAGTTCAAGAAAGGTTAAGGACTTTGGACATGGGCCCAATGGTGACAGTTTCACATTGCTGGGATCTGAATCCTTGACCTACTGGTCAGTGGTTCTTTATCTAACTCACTGCACCAGTGCACTGAGGATTGGGCTTTTTCTGTGATAATACAACACAGCTTACAATGTACGTAAGATATTTTCATCAGTATATTTGTTATTCTTCTTTAGCTTTTTAATGAATCCGTGGTTAAACATTTTTTTTCAGCTTTTGAACTACAGGCAGTCAGTAAGTAGGGTGATATCTTGTGAATTTTCTGTGTTTATCTACAATACAACAATACATGGCAGACAAAAATATGGTAAATTTCTTTTTGTTGTGTGCAGTATACATAGAAAATACATTTGAGATGCATTGTAACCACAGGCTATGGCTGCTTCACCTTGTTCTGTGTCTTCTCACGTATGCACTTCTAGCCTGTAATGTTTTACATATTTGAAGCCGGCAAGATGAACCTTGACCACCAGATAATTAACTAAATGCCTGAGATTACAGATCACTCTAATCATAACTTAGCGGAATGGCTGACACCACGTTAACAGTGGACGATAATGAAAAGATGAGCCTGCCTGTGTTGGAACAGGCACTTCAGAGACTAAAAAGACAATCTCAACAGTGCTTAAGGCCTCTTCCAACTGATGGAGCACACTGAGTCATTTGCAAGTGACATTTGCTTAAAGTGGATGTCTTTTGATGGAACAGAAATCAGAAGACTGCTTGTTAAAGTCACGGTACGTCCCACGTGACCGTGTAGGAAAAAGAAACCTGTCACTTTATTAAGCTTCTCTAAGCTAATGCATGTGCATTATTAGCCAGAGTTGCTACTGCCATGCTCACCGATCATGACAGGTGGTAACAAGAGTTTGTACATGAAAGGTCATTGACATGGAGAACTGAGAGCTGTCTAGCTTAAGTATGTGCTACCAGCAGAAGCCAGTGGAAGCTTGCGGAGTAATTTAATATCTAATGGATCAAGCCAGTGCAGTTAGCAATTAGCCTCTTAAATACACACACTCAGTCATTCAGAAAGCCTGTACATGATATGTGCTGACTACAGCACACACATTACGTAGCCAAACCTGTGGAAACATCCCTTCTAATTTACACTGAATTTCAGCACAGCACAGATACAGAAAGTCAGCTTATTATATTTATTCCTGTGTTGCCTGATTGGAAATATCTAGGAGCAACAACAGCTCAGCTGAGAAGTGATAGGCAACATGCATTCACAGACCAGGACCGTCAACTGCTGAAAAATTTAGCTTGCATGGAAACTCTATTTGCTGTACTTACTACTAAGTTTCACATCAGCACAAAACCTTTCCCTGAGTGACTTAAGAATATGGTTTCCATATGATAGAAGAAACACACAAGTCTATAATCAAGCACAAGCCAACTCATTGAAGCTGGATTCACTAGAGTGATGACCCACAACTAGTGAGTCTAGTTAAACATTACATGTTCTGGGATTGTTCCTGCTTTGAAGTGAACCTTTCAGCTCCTGGAATCAATGATTAAATGATCCATTTCAGCTCCTCACATAAATCATGTAGTATATAATGGACATATAATGACAACATTTTAAAGAAGCTCTTTCCTGTTTCAGCATGACAATTACTGTGCACAAATCAACATCCATATGAAAATGATTCACAACATTCTGAACACCTTTGGGATGAACTGGGATTAAGTCGATTGCAAGGAGACCTTATTACCCAAAATCTGCAGTCTGAAAGGAAATAAATCCCTGCAGTCATGTACTGGAAACTATTAGCATTCCTTTTCTGCAGAGTGGTGAGAGTTAGAGTAAAAAGGGTTTCATTCAATTTATTCATATTGCCCTTTTAACAACAGACATGAGTGGACGGTGTCACAGTGGTTAGCACTGTTGCCTCACAGCTCCAGAGAGCCAGTCTCAGCACAGTTGTTGCCTGTGTGGAATTTGCATGTTCAATAAACATCTGTGTGGCTTTCCTTTCAATATTTGCATCTCTAAGAGTGTCCCAGTTTGAGTGTGTGTGTGTGCCCTTTGATGGACTGATGCACTGCCCTGGGTAGTCACTGTATTTGGTGAATACGTTAATTGGTGAATTAATTAGATGAGTATAGAAAATGAATGAACGAATAAAGAATCTGGTTAGCAGCTATATACCAAGCAGAGACTATATTTTCAATGAGCAAGCCTTAGGTGATTGCATCAGTGTTGGAGTACTTACTTAAAGTAATCTATTACCGACTGCTCATCACTTAATGGGAATTGTAATCATGTAACTACTTTACTTTTAAAGTTGCATTATAAAACCCATACAAATATACTGGAATAAAATCTAACAAATCTGACAGGTACTAAACTCAGAAATTATATGTATTCCAGTTTAGGAATGTAGCAGTAGTAGCATCATTAAACATTTATAAAGCAATAATTTCACTAACCTATACTTGATTTTTTAAAACTTTGCATTGGGTCAAGTAACTCCCAAATTAAAGTTTGGTTTTGTGGGTTTTAGTAAAAAATAGTAAATAACTCAAGTCCATCAACAAAAAAATCACAACAGTTAATGTGGTAACACTAACACTTACAATAGTATTTTTATTTTTAAAAATTGACTTTGTGTTGTAATCATTTTATTGTTAGTAAATGTAATGTGATTAAAAAATATGTAACCATAATGTGTTACATTACTTCGTTACAGAACAAAATAATCAGATTATTGTAATGCATGACATACAACACTGGATAGCATCAAGGACAACAGTTTCAAGTATTGGGATTAACTCATATACTGTAGTAGTTACAAAATACAAAAGATGTTCCATGCAATGTTGTGAGGTAAATTTAGAGAAAAAATATAAGTTTAATATCCTGCTACAAACGCATAATTACAGATTGCAAGGAGTGAAAGTTTCCAGAGTATTCACTGCTTCAGGTAATACAAGTGGCCCTAGATCTAAACAACAAATTTAGTAACGTTAGGGGAAACTTAACAATGTTAATTCCCATGGTTTTGGTATGAGAACATCAGCAAGCATATTTGAATATAAAGTTTCCAAACATACATATACCATACGGACAAAAGTTGTTCTTGGATTCTCTATAGACAAACAGTGGCAGTAGAATGAATTGTACTGATTACCCCAGGGACTCTCAAGATGGCATTTATATGTTTCTGCAATTCAACAAGTTTCTGCCCTGCTGTCCTCAAGCAAAGTTCATAGATAATTGGTTTGTTGACTTTGATTGAGAACTTGGCTGGCTTACACCTAATCTTGACATTAACTCCATCAGTCACCTTGAAATCGGATCGGAACAAGAAAGCTTAAACAATCAATAGAAGCTGACATTATGGTCATTTTCCAAATTCTAGTGGAAATCTCTCTTAGAAGAACATAGTCTGCTATATCAGTAAAGATGTAGGGCAAACTCTATCTTTTGGATATCTTTTGGGTGTTCGCAAACCTTTGTCTATGTACATTATGTGGTCTAAGTATTACCCTAATTTGACAAACTAATGCAGTAGTATAGTTAGATCAGCAGTTTGGACCTGAGAAAACCTCTACATTGACTATGATGTGATGTGTAGGATTGCATATCGATTTCAGAGATGAGTTGGCAGCCATCTGTGATTACAGCATTAGCAATGTGACATATCTTATAGTAGAATACATTCAGCTCTCTCTGCAATCCTGACATTGCGACTTCATAAGCTGGCCCTGATGATGTCCTTACATGCAGTGGAAAAATTCTGACAATAATATGTGACATGCCTCCAAATAGGGAACAAAATATGCTTATTTGTATTGAGTCCCTTTCTCTCTAAAGGGACTGCATAATTACTTAGAATGAGTCAGAGAAAGAGAGATATGAATTTTTAATACCTGATTGTCTTCTTTGTTCCTTGCATAATTCCCTGGTATTCAATCATAGTAAAAATGTGATGGAATGGGTAGGATTGTGATGGTGATAAGACCAATGCTTTTGATCTACAAGGAGCAATATATTATTGTTTTTTTTACTTTTTAGTTGGAATCATAATTGTTCATGTACATGTACATGTAAGAACACAGATACAAACAAGCCATATATTCTTGTTGGCAAATCACTGAAAAAGCTTAGGGGGCAGACGTGAATGCTGGAGAGCAAGGCACCAAAACGTACAGGTTGCACTGACTGATGCAACCTGTCAGGTCCACAAGGATACAGATGTCACAGTTGTAGCGAATCTTCACATCATGTTGGACAACAACTATTCTTTCCCATGCCATTGAAATAATCACATCTTGCCACATACAACATCAAATATTTAAACACAGACCTCTGATCTGTTCATTTATAAAAAACATAGCTCTCAGAAGTCTCGACGAGAGAAGGTGCCCCTGGCAAAGCACATTGAATGGTAAATGTTTCCACTAAAACTTCATATCCAATGAGCTATGAAGTATTATATACAATAGGAAGCTTGTATAGGCTTTTACAGGCCACAAAGGTTTGGGATGGTTGGTCAAATTTTACTCCTTCATTTTCCATACCCACTTAATCCTATGCAGTGTCACAGAGGGCTGGGGCCTGGCCCTTTTTAGTGCGCCAGCCCATCGCAAGGCACATTTACTTGCAGTCACACATAGATACTCACTGACTCACCCTGGAGGTCTTTCGAGATGACAGTTATTATCACATATGTCTTTAGAGTATAGGAGGAAACCAGAGTACCTGGTGGAACCCGTGAGAACATAGAAACTTCACACAGGCAAAGGCCATGCTGTGAAAAAACAGTGCTAGTTGCTGCACCCCTGTACTGTACCTCAAATTCTACTTACTTTTCTCAAAACAAAAAGAATCTTTGGCATCTTAGATATGCCAAACTGCTAACAAGACAATTAACTACTGAAACACTGCTGGTTCATCTGGAAAGCTGCACAAAATCTTGCACTCGATACACGATATACAATGGAACTTCAGAATTCAAACTTAATAGGTTCCAGAATGATGTTCAAACAAAGATTCCTTTAAAGTTGAAATTGCCGTAAAAGAATTTATGTAATTAGTGATAATTCTATGTTAGGAAAAAATATGCAACTAAAAAAAGGTTAAGGCAATTGATTGTAATGCAATAATTATACTCAATAAATACATTACATAAGTGAAAATAAAGTGAAACTTTATAGCCATTGAGGCAAACAGCACATCTTATCACTGGGATAGCAATGCCGAGACTATATAATATACAATATAATAGTGAAGTAATGTACATAATATTCCTATGATCGTACTGTAGTTCTTCTTCTTCTTATGGGTTTTTATAGTTTTACCATATTGGTGTTTTATTGCCACCAGATGGATTTCTTTACATGTATAATTACTGGAAATTTATAAAGCTTTAACATTATAGGGGCCAAAATTCCACAGCCCTGGCCAGGACAAGTTTGTAAAAACATATAAATTGACATAAATAGAACATGATAAAATGGTCAAAACAAATAAACAATCAATATTTATAACATTTGCTAAATAATTCCTTGAAGAGTAACATTTGGTCAGAGAAAATTGATGAATCACCAGTCTATCATCATCTTTTTATCCAAATGTATAGACAAACATAGCACATAACATAACAAATGAATTCTGCCCACTCTGCTCAGGTTGATGTGTCCAGACGGAAGCATAAGCCTGTGCAAATGCCGAGGATCAGTGAGCTGTCAGTGGGGCATACATCCCTTCGCAGACTGAATTGGCTCATCAGCAGATACTAGCCATCATTGATTGAGGATTTATTGCGCTTAAATGGCATGGCAGCTAAGAAAGACTGCCACTTCTGCTTGACAAACCATCTCCAAGCAGGAAATAATAATCAATAAATTAATCATCTCATTAGGCTAAAACCATTCTATTGTCATTTTAATTAATGTAATGAAAATGAAATATGGCCAAATAGTCTTGGACTCTATGAAATATATCTAAACAATCAAGTTATATGTATATATATGTCTATTTAAAAGAATGCAAAGCAGGTCTGTCAGCTGCTCTGGATAAGGGTGCCTGCCAGATGCTGTAAATATATATATCATTGTGATTGCCTAGATTCAGTTGTTCAGGGACATGAAGTTTACCAATCTGCTCCCCATCATGGCCAATGTTCCACACTTAGTAGAACAGTTCCACCTCTGTCTGATGTCCAGCAATAGACTGCATTACTGCTGGCCACTGTGACACAGATTTTAAAATACCCTTTATATTTACAATAAAATCATCAATTCATACTTTTGTGTTATCCCATTCTATCTTGTTCCTAGTCAGGGCCATGGGAAAGCTGATCCCTAGTAGCACAAGCACAAGGCAGAGAAGACCCTAGAAAGGGTACTAATACATTGTGGGGCACATATAATCACACACTCATACGCATTTAACACACGTCTTTGGAATGTGAAGGGAACAAGAATACCCAGACAAAACCCAAGGACACATGGTAGGACATCACAACTCCACAATGGAGGAGCCCAGGGTTGGAATCAAACTGGGGATCCCTGAGTTGTGTGGTGGCAGTGCTAACCACTGTACCACCGTGCAGCCCCATTTTCAATAAGTAGGCTAAAAAGAATTACCCATTTCAGGAAACATAATGCGGTCGCTGAACAGCACAAACCTGCACATGGTATGAATTGATTATTTCATGTTTGTCAACCAGATCTTCAACAATGACCTCTTAGGCAGGATAGTGTCATATGAAATGGCACTTAAGCAACTTAGTAAGAGTAAAAATCTATTTATCTACTTACAGATTAACAGAACACTATAATAGTTCTTTTATCAGAGATATGCTGCTAATTCTTCACTCTCGGCTGTACATGACAAAGACACTAAATTAAGTGGCCAAGCATCAGAAAACTGGCATCTCTTGATATTTTTCCCTATAATAATTGGAAAATAAATTGTTGCTAAAGAAGATGAAGAAGGCAATTTTAGTTGAAAGATCCTAGTGAGCTAGTTTGTTCGTCCAAAAAATATTTGGCTCAAATTATATTGCTCAAATGTAATGATAATGAAAGAGCACCAACTGAAACCAAAGTAACAGTATCTCACCCATCACCCTTCTCTAATAATGACATTTAGCCCCCTAATCAGACTGCTCATCAGCTTTTGATTTTCTATTTGTTAAGTAATGGAGAGTGGAGATTGAGCTCTTGACATTTAGATATGCTCTGTTTTACCAAACCTGAGCTTAGACCACAAGAGATCAATCACAGCCACTGGGGTGGAAACTTTGGATGATATGCAGTATCTGCAAAACGCTGACCAGATACCTCTGTTGGAGCCTATCTAGGTAAGGAACATGA
Source organism: Parotocinclus haroldoi (assembly GCA_034779995.1). Lineage (NCBI taxonomy): Eukaryota > Metazoa > Chordata > Actinopteri > Siluriformes > Loricariidae > Parotocinclus > Parotocinclus haroldoi. Next base: position 14,086 of record JAUZST010073017.1, read on the forward strand.
CTGTATAATTTTAAATTGTTTGAGAAATATTATTATTTTCATAAGTAGTGGTGCATTGGTAAAAAGCTGCTAAAATGCTCCATTTATTTAAAATGAAAGTGGAAAGAAAGCACATGATTCACCAGAAGACACATTTCTAATGATAAAATTATAGGATACCTGTGGACTCTCCCTCTGTGTCTTGTAATGTAAGTTAGTTGTCCAGTGTTTGTGGTTTACAAAGACTTTATAACATTTAACCGTGATTAAGGGAAGACATTTTATGATACAATATTTCCAAGATGAAATGCTCTTAATGGCGATTGTATATGAATATAAACATGAAACAGATAGTGTAAAATAATCTACAAAAAAGTCTGAATATTGATATCTGCTTTCCTTCTGTTCTGTACTTCATTTGACTGCTCTTCCTCTACTTCCAGATTCACATCTACTCCTTCTAGGAGTGGACAATGGGTTGCATTACAACTTGGAATAAAGTGTACTCCATAGTATGCAAAAATATCAGAAAGGGTATAGTAAGCAACAGCTTATGAGCAGGAAAGTAATGTGACTGATGATTTAGGCACAGTGTGCCTAAAATAAGGTAACCACCCGTGACATTACAAAAAATATGGAGTTGACCTGCCAAAAGTAATTTCATGATCACGATCGAAGGTAAAGTAATTGTGACTACAATCCAAAAAGCAGTTGATCTGCAGGGTGGAAAATTATAAAACTAATAGCACTAGCTATTCACCAGAAAGTCAATTATAAAAAGTGCAAGCACATGTGATCTACAAGAGCCACCAGCTAAGAGGAAAAAATTAAAGACTCATATGTGTTATCTAAATTGATTGTCTGTTGTCACCAGAAAGCCAAATAAGATACAAGCAAGATTTACAGAAGATATTCCTGATGTTCTCTACAGAAGAAGGAAAATACAACAAGAAAATTATTGTGAGGAATACTTGGGGTTTTGGCAAAGCCAAGATTAAAATAAATGAATACCAGCCAGAATGTCTTTTGAAATACAAGGTATAAAGTCCCACTCAAAGGAGTTAACATTTGTTGTCCATGGCAAAGACTCTGAGATAAACCTCAAATAAAAATGTGAAATTGTACACATGGGCCAAGACTGAAAGATAAAATTTGATTGTTTCTGTAATGGACATGACAGGAACAAATACAGCAGGATCCATCCTTTTTTGCTTTTAAAACATTTTAATGAAGATGACATCAAGGTGGAACAATAGTATGATGAAACCTCATGATGCGAAAAAGCCAACCTAGCAGAACTGGCTAAAGCACAGTTCATCATTGTCTGCAGTGTGTATCCAGTTATCGTGTTTTATTTATTTATATTTATATTAAATCATTGGTTTAAGTCAATCTGTGATCATGCTTTTAACATATATTATATATGTGACACATCTTTGCTGCCTTTAACACTTATTTATTTATTCACTTATGAATAATCAGGTACATTATAATTTGAACAGATAAAGTATACATTCAGTTAGGTTGACTGTTAAATTCTGCCTAAATGTAATAAAACCAATTTTGTTTTGTCTGTAATCACAATATTTGTAATATCACAAATTCACCAAACCTGCTTCCTTGCTAGTTTTTTTGTTGTTTTCTTACAGTTACATAACAAATATGTTTTTTATAGAATGCTTTTTAAATGTAATGTACGGAGAACGTGTGAAAGTTGACATAATTTTATAAACTGTAAAGTAATACTCACAATTACAGATACTCACTGAAAATACTTAAGTACTATAACATTTGAACAATAATTGTGTGTGTGTGTGTGTGTGTGTGTGGTTATACTCCACACATTTCTCATCTATTACTTAATATATGTAATGGACTCTTTGGCAAATTCATCTCATAATGTTATTATTTAGCTTAAACTATAATATAACTGACAAATGAAAACAAATTGGCAAAACATATGAATTAATTTCAGGTTGAAGTCAGTATTGATGAGAAATTGATAAATTAATCAATGTTCTCTGCAGTGGGCAGAGTTGCTCATATGTAATGTTGTAGGGAGCCCCATCATGCATAACCAAATAGGTCATCGGCCATGGCCTGTGCACAGTGCCTGACCAAACTATAGGGCCAGAAAAGACCCCATGTCATTGCCTGTGTGAGGACTATGAAGACAAGCACATTTGTTGGTGAGGCACATCAAAGGATGGCAGCATATCTCAGTGAGCTACCGCACAGAGGCATGAACCAAACCTTTGATCATTCTCAGCTTTCTGATCATTAAAATATTGGATGAATAATTGATTAAAACACCAGTTCTCATTGCGTTGTGTCTCTAGATCTCAATTTATTTCATGTTCCTTTCTTTCTTCATATGAATAATAGCAGTATAAAAATGGTCAGTGGGAGCTTGAGCAGTGCCCTTGGTGTAATCTTGCATTGTTGCAAAATTAGTGTTTTGCATGACATCATGTTAACCTCAAACTTTTATAGCCTATTAACAGAACCATTGAGAACAGGGTTCATTTGTTAGTATTTAAATGCGAATGATGAAGCGTATTTTGAATGTAATCACTGAGACCAGAGAGAAAGGGTCTACCAGGTCTTACCAAAGGAGCCTCTTGTAGAGCTAGTTGTGCAAATACAAATAGGTGCCAGGATTATTATTCCTGCAGGCCGCTTTTAGCCTCTGAGGGTCAGAACTTGATTTTAATGCCATATTGCACGAAAGATAATGGGAAATGTTTGATACCAAAATATGGGCTATTCAGAAGAAGCAAATTATTCTGGCTACATTAGGCAATTTTACACAGAATTACAACAGGGGACAACCTGTTCTGTTGTTCCAGAACAGCAAATCTATCAAAACACACTTTGTGCATGATTCACATACATATTTAAAGCATGTTAAATATAAAAATGGGGGATTACACTTTTGTTTTGAATACATTTACTTAAAAATAATTCCATTACTATTCTCTAAAACTGAGACCATATGCTTTACATATTTCATTGTTTTTGTTGTAATCTCTTCAAATAGTACGGCCAAGAGTTTCGACACCTTGACAGTGAACTTTGAAATTTTGATTTTATGGAACGGCACAAAATTCACACCCAACGATGCCAAACATTTGTGTTATTATAGGTTCTGCTGATTACACCCTCCCAGCAATCAACAATCACTCGCTTCTGCTTCTGTTACATCAAGACCTGACTCCCTGTGGTCCAGAGAAATTATCATAGGCATAATGTAGGCTTGTGTCTTGTCAACGCCTCTGCTATTGAATTTGATGTTGTTCCCAGCATGTTTAGGAAATGTACTCTGTTGATTGTTGGTAAAGGGCATGGCAGAAATGTGTCCAAACTTTTTATAAACAAGGGTGAGGTGTATCATACTTACAGACTGCAGAAAGTATACGCTAGTGTTTTCACAATACTGAGAATTTTGATCAGATGTTGTGCTTAATTCAGTTTTGAAACTTTTTGTAGATAAACTTATCCAAAATACACTGTTAATAATATAATATTATATACTATAATAATATTGGTAATCTGTTATTTCGTTTATTCTATTTATTCTATTCTAAACATATTCTATGTTTTAGACTACATCTAGATGCATTCATTTCATAATAATTAGCTTTACTGCTGCACTGTTCTGTATATTGCCTTTAAGTGTATTGGTATCCTTTTACTGTTATAAAACCACAGAAAGCATACCAAATGCCAGTGTCTCACTATTTAAGTTCAAATTTAATTTTTTTTTTCTCAATGATAGGCAATTCTACTAACATAGAGATGTACATTTTATATGCACTATTATTTTATCATTTCAATGTGACCTGGAGCAACAGTAAAGCTAATATAATTGGAACAACATAAAAACCTTTTACACATTTCATGTACATAAAATCATAAATTAACATCCCTACACATACTAACCAAGGAAATAATCCCTGATAATGCTTGACAAAGTAAGTTTTTACAATTTCGTATGATAACAAAATATTTTCCAACTACTCAAAACTTTTTGTACTTCATGTACATATGAAAAAAACCTTTCATATAAACACATCCCATTAAAGGTAGTTGAGGTAGTTGTCTAATTAAAGATTATTGTACATCTTATCCTGAGACAAACACAGATCACCTATTTATTTGTATTTGTTTACATGTGAGTCTTGCCTGGACCAATATGTCTAAATACATTAATTTATCACAGCATCATGTCAAAGTGGCCAGATTGTTTGTGTTCTTTATCCACTTTAAGTATTTCCACACAGCACTCCTGCTGCTTTCTTTGCTAATTAAGGGGAGCTGATCTTGTTTTAGTTCACATTTTGGCATAACAAACTGTTCTGTGTGGTACGAAAGTGTGTTTAATATGAACAGATTTGATACTGTGGGAAACAAATATTGTACTGTTTCAGAATGTTCAGCGTCAATATTTACTCATTTATTAATATTATTGCCAACACTAGTATACACTACTATACTAATTAAATTTGCATTTGGATTGTGGGATGGAATAGCAGACGTGAGTACAGCAGTAAAAATAGTGCTCGAGTTAAAGCATGGTTACTAATAAATTACTTTAAGCTAAATTAAGTTAAAGTAAAAGCATTCAAGTGTGGCATGGTGGCTCAAAGGTTGGCACAGAAACCTCAAACTCAGCATCCCTAGTTTGATCTCAAACTCTGCATCTCCCAGTGTCAATGTGAGTAAACTGTAGGTAACCTGTAGGTTTCCTCCCACAGTTCAAATACATGTATGTCAGGTTAATTGGTGATGTAAAAGTAGTGTATCAGTATGTGTATAAGTGAATATGCCCTGTATATGTTTGGATAGATTGGTGCCCTGTATAGGCCGGTTCCTGCCTAGTGCCTTGTGCCCTACCTAGCAATGTGCTGTCAGCTAGGCACTTTTCCATATTTTCCATTACTTTGTCCAGGTTTTAAGTGCATAAGAAAATAAATGAATGAATGCTATAATGAATGAAAGTACTCACATAAGTACCTGAGTACATGTAATAAAGTATCTTGTGAAATTTGTCATGCACACATTGTATCACAAGCAACATAATATACATAAATAAATATAATAAATGCAAATTGTTTACATATAAAACAAAACTTACAATTAAACAGAAACCAAAAGTAAGTTTGAAATAAAGTAGTATAATAGAGTAGAAATTTAAAGAGCAAGTAGCAGCAGAGATCAAGTGAACACAACTGTATTTTTCAATATCATGCAGCATTTGGGCTGCTGAGCACATTATCCTGCATAGATTCTTTCTGACCCTTTTCTCCTTCCAAAGCCAGCTGCTCAATTACAGCCAGCTGCCTGGTTCTATTTAAACTCCCCTGTTGTTGTCCTCCTTGTTGGCTCTTATCACTCCCTTCCTGACTGTCTGTCTCGGTTCCCGTCTACTCTGATTCCCATTACAGTCGGTCTGTTCTTGTCTCTTGTATTTACTCCTGTCTTGCATGCCCCTGTCTCCTGTCTGTAGTGCTTAGCTTTAGACATCATCTTCCTTGGTGTGTGTTCTTGTGTCGTTAGTGTTAGCCATAGCTTCTGTGGTGTGTACTGCATATCATCAGTAGCTCTAGTCTTGTCAGTATTATAGTATTTGTTCACATTTTCTTTGTGTATTCTCTATTATATGTTAGCCTCATTAGCGTTAGCCTGCCCTCCTTATTTATTCCTCTGTGTAGCACACTTCTTGTTTTTATCTGCATTCATTTTCACCTCTCACTTGTGATAAAACATGGAAGGTCCAGGGTTCAAATCCCGTCTCTACCAAGCTTCCACAGTTGGGTCTTTGAGCAAGACCCTTAACCCACAATTGCTTGGATTGTAAGACTGTACCAGTTGTAAGTTGCTCTGGATAAGGGCGTCTGCTAAATCCTGTAAAATGTAAATGTAAATGTAAAAACATCTACACTTGCACTCATGTCCATGTCAACTCTAGTCCCTGGTTCCAGATGTAGCAAAAAGACACATTTACTTTGCTGAATGACACCAGGTTGTGCAGGACTAGGTTAGGGACTGTTCAGGAGCCTGGTAGCCTGCAAGTAAAAACTGTTCTTTAGTCTGGTAGTGCATAACTGAATGCACCAGTAGCATCTGCTGGATGGCAGCTTGGTGAAAGTTGCAGTGTGCTGTATGGCTGCAGTCTGCAATGATTAACAGACATGCTGATTTATAAATGTCTTTTAGAGCTGGAAGTTCAGTGTAGTGTGTTCAGCAGTTCTCACAACTGTCTGCATAGCTTTGTGATTATGGATGGAGCAGCTGCCATACTGTAATGTGATGTAAATAGTCAGGAAGCTCTCTGTGGTGCAGCGACTGACCTTTGTGTGAATGGTAGTGGTCAGACCAAAGCTCTGCATGACATATCTGTCTTCATAATCAAGTTGGTGTGGAGGGACCAGGAGGGATCATTTGTGATCTGAACCCCAAGGAACCTCAACCTGCGTACTCTTTCCTCTGCAGCTCCATTGATGTGCACAGGAGCATGTTCTCTCACCTGTGACTTTCTGAAGTATATGATCATCTTCTGTGTTTTTCTCATATTAAGAGAGTTAATGCTGTAAGAATGCTGTGATTTGTGTTTTTTCAGGAAATTGTCTATTTACTTTGTAAGGAGACTTGGCTGACTTTGCTGAATTGTTTCCTGTAACTGTTTCCTTGCTAGTCACTATTTGGCATTATATATCCAAATTAGCATGTGCATAGACAGTAAAATTTAGTGGTGTTAATGTACTATGGGCTAGCACTTGCAGTGAAAATCCTAAATCTGACTGGTCAGATATCCTGCCTGTTTGTTAATCGACTCACATTATCCAACCCCTGCAAATACATGTATCACCACAAGGGGCATAAAGCCACGTAGACGTGACCAAGACAGAAATCATTGCAATGAGCAATTCTGATTTGTTAGTAGCTCTCTCAGTCAGATTTATGTACTATAGCAACCAAGAAAATTTAGAGTAGCACTTTGAATTGGTGGATGATTTACTGTAGATTTTACTTTACTCATGAAATCAATGTTTGCACAATATTTTACATACTCCCGTTGTTACCCATTTCTCCAAAAAACTACAAACACCTGACTGCACACAGCTTAATGCTCAAACACACACACACACACCTTCCAGCCACTTTATTAGGTCTACCTCCTTTTTCTAAAGTCATGGTTCATTTTATCTGTTCCACTCAAGATATTAAATGAATTTGTAGTTTTGCAATTACTACACTCCGTCTATAAATTCACCACACTACAGTGACACTGATGTAGTGCTAATGTATTGGTGTGTGTTGCTGGTATGGGTGGATCAGACTTTGCAGTGCTGCTGGAGTTTTAAAACATTGTATTATCCCACTGTGCACTCTATTAGATAAATCAGCCTTATTACTCCACCTTTAGATGTAAATTCAGCAACAGAACCTAATCTGTTGCTTCCCAGTTTGTGTTAGTCATCCTGTAATCCTTCATCAGTGCTCACAGGATGCTGCCTACATGATGGTAGTGGTTGGACATTTTTGGCTGATGGACTGTTTACAAGACAACCAGATATTACTGTCAGTCCAACAGTGATATCAAGCTGTTTAAGAACCCCAGTGCAGTGCAGTGTCTGATTCACTTATAACACACAGTACCGCATCAGTGTCACTACAGTGCTGAAAATGATCCACCAGTGTAGTAGTACCTGATATGTGCTGGACCTGTGGAAGTTCTGACCATTAAAGGAGAAAATAAAACACAAAAAGTGTAAATAAAGCATAATAAATAATAAATTATTTATTATGAAGAAAGTTATGTGTTCTTATCACTTGGTTAGTTATTTAAGGAATCTGATTCTAAACCCACTATATGGCACATAAAGAAATGGTAACATTCTTTTAGAAAGTGACTGTGAGAGTGTGTCGTGGTGAATTTAAATCAATGTGTAAGGATGCAGTTTTAGCTGATGTACATGCTTAGCCAGTACAACTGAATGCATCATCATTACAGCAGGCTCATTTAGACCAAGTGCCATCAGGACCGTTAAACATAAAATGCCATAGGAATAAGCAGAATTTTGTTTTTATTTTATTGCTGGTAGCTTTGTCATATGGTTGCTGCCTGTAGTGTTCAAAAGTGTAAAGAGAATGTTTGCTTGCCACTATAACCCCAGTCATTAAAAGGAAATTTCGCAATACATTACCAAGTCCACATAAAGCTTTATAAAGGGCAGGGTGCTCTTGAAAATTTTGATGCCATGTCATGTTCTGATCCAGCCAGTGCTGGGTTTGGCATAGAAATAAGGTTGGCATACCGATATATATTATCGATGCATCTCGATTTGTTTTTGTCTATACATATTTTTTTTTCCTTTACTATGAGACTACTTGAAACAAATCCAGGATTAATTTAATTCTAATATTTTATTAACAAAACAAATGGAAGCATTTTAGCATATTCCAAAAACATATAAATAAATAATAAATATCTGCCCTTTTATATAAATAAATGAGGTCAACATTTCTGAGTATAGAATCAAAATCCTGAGGATCAAACAAATTAATTAAATGATGTAAAACACAAATTCATCTTTACAGAGTAAAAACAAGCTAATTAGCATCTGCAGAAAGAAGGGACAATACAAATGAACTTGTCACACATATGGACTGCTCAGGTGATCAAACCCAGCCTATCACACGCTCCTCATCACCGTCACACACACCTGTTCCTTATTAGTTTTCACCTGCATCTTAGTTCTCTGCCAGGTCTCGTGGCTCTTACCTCGTTTCTAAGAACTTTATACTGTTGTGGATTATTTCCACCTTACCTATTGGATTATATCTGAGGATCACTTATTGCCTTTTGTGTGTTCTACTAAAAACACTGTTTTTTGGGATTATGATGGATTGCATCAGGTGTTGCAGATTACCAAATAACAAAATATATTTAAAGAAAATGGTGGCATAGGTCTAATTCTTATCTTGCATTTTTTTAGTTCTTGTTAATTCCCTAATCGATTATTTGTTATATGGAACATAAAATGCATAATATTTAGGTTAAAGTTAGGATTGTTCATTTTTTTCAGAAAGTGAGTAAAAAATGAGAAACTGCAATTGTGGGTGGCATGGCAGCACAAGTGGTAAGCACAATCGACCCAGCTCCAGAGAGTCCTGGTTCAGGCATAACCCTGTGTGGCATGGTTCAGGCATAACCCTGTGTGGAGTTTGCATTTCCTTCCAGTGTCCATGTGGGGTTTCTCTAGGTAATTTGGTTTCCTACTACATTTTAAAAACATGCATTAGGTTAATTCAAGACTAGTATCAGTGCAGCCTTGGTCTTATTGTAAATAGCTGTTGATACTATGTTAAACAAACAAACACTGCTATTGGTGTATTAATTTAAATTGCTAAGCCCATTAAGCCTACGTCAGTGAAACACAGCAATTATTAATATATACAGTCTTGTGCTAATGTTTGGTCACCCCAGTAAAATTTCTGTCATCAGTTAGGTTAAAATATAACAACACCCCCGTTGAAATTCCAACCAAAAATGTTTTGTTTAGCAGATACAAAGGCTGTGTAGTCTTGCTCTGTTTTCCCAAATATGTCTTGCTTTGTTTGTACTTCAGAATTTTATTGGGTCATATTGAATGGCAAGTTTAATACCAAGTCACAGATTTCTAATAATATTCAAAGTTCAGGACTATGAAGGCCACTTTATATATATTACTTTCTATTTCAGGTTTGTTTTGGATAATTTTGTTGTTGTCACAACCTGCCTCTTTTCACCTTGAGTTTTTTTCACTGGCACTGCGGCATTGGCTTCTCAGAAGTGTTTCATCTTTTATATTATATTTTTTTCTGCACAACATTTCTATCATCACAGATTAACACACAACCAAATCATACCACAACAACCCCATGCTTATTAGTTTGCAATGTGTTGTGCTCTTGGAATGCTCCTTGGTTCTCTACAATCACATCTGAATGCATTTCTAAAATATTTGCTTTATGCTAAACATTTCATCGTATGACATTGTGTGACAGTATTTCAATACCCATGGTGACAAACTTGCGAAAATACAAGTATACTGGACCACTTAATACTAGGCCTGATGCAACTCCTACCAGAAGGTTTGTGGAAGCCCTGAAACGTTTGTCCATGCTGCTAAAAAACTTTGCAGAAATAATCACCGCAGCATTCAAATCAGATATTTCACTTTCTTTGAAATCTGAAATTGCAGCGGTAATCAAGCCAGAGCTGAACAATTCTGTAGCCAAAGAATTCAACACTATTGAAACTGAGCTGCAAACAGTGAAAGTAGAGATTACAAACAGTATGGCAACAGTTCATTCTGGACAATACAGTCTACAGATTACAAACAGCAGTAACACAGGTAAAGACTGAACTGGCAGAACTGAAGGAGATGTGTGGATATGGAAGGTAGAGCGAAGAGGTGCAACATTTTGGGGGTTGCTGGGATGGCTAGCTCTTACTTAACTGTGGCTGTCTGCAAAAACTGCACTACAGTTGGACAAAGGGAATCAGCAAGATGTCTGGTATGGTCCTTATTTCCAGCCTGGTTCTGTGTTACATATAAAGGGGAATTTAGCTTTGACACAATGCTACGTTGTAAAAAGCACTATATAAATAAAATTGAATTGAATTGAATTGAAGTAAAGGAATTTGCAGATGCTAACAAAGCAACGGATTACATAAAGGCTCATGTGATCTCGGTTGCAAAGGTCATGGGCAGTGCAGGCCAGGCCTGAGACCTGGGATAGTATAGCCAAGAGATCACATTCCTAGGAATAGAAAAAGCCAAACCTGTTTTTTTTTACAGTCTGGACATGTGCATACTTACCATATTTACGAACACAGCAAGGTATGCATTTCCATTTGTTATAGTTCATTACTACTAAGGTTGGCATGGAACATTAGACTTAAATGTAGTTTACTGAATTAAGTGGCTTGCTATATGCTAAGACTTTAATCCCCTCTTCCTTATTTTATTCCTCAAAATATATTTATATAGGTGTAGATCTGTATAAATAGAATTTTGTGATAGGATCTCAGGTAAAATTTTAATCTGTTGACCTTTGCATGCAGATTATGTCTGCACAAGCAATGCTCCATGAACCAGTGTTGAATCGGGGCATCATTACTCCTGTAAAAGCTAATATTTCCTATACATCTTTGGGAGTGTTGTGAATGATGTCTTCCGGGTCTTGTGTTGTGTGTGTTGACTTGAATAGTTTCCCCTAACCTCATTTCTTAGCAGAAATTTGAACACTGGTAATTGCAAGCAGGAAATGTTTAGATCTTTTTATAGCCTTTTTCTGCTTTGTGAGAGGTAATTATCTTTATTTTCAGATCTTCAGTCAGCAGCTTAAAGAACCTCGGATAAGCGGAAGCACAAGGGTTCCCTGCTCTGGAATTTGCTTTTAAAGTGAAAGACAGCAAATAATGGATTAAACATGCATTTTTGTGTCCCAAGCCACATTGTATACCAGCCACTTTATCACCCAAGTTGATATTGTAGGTATAATGCTTTTGTCATTTTCCTTGTGCGTTTGCTTTAGCTATTATCCAACTCTTTATTAGCGATCGCTTTCAATCCACAGGACACTGTTGACTGGACAATGTTAGTTAGCATATTATTTTCACCCTGTAGCAACACTGAGATGTTGAAAATCCCCAGCAACACTACTGCATTATGCATCACAGACGCATAGCTTTTCTTCTTGGCACTGGCATGTTGGCTTCAACACAACAGTGTTTTAGCTGTGAGGAAGTGGCCATTGAAATCAGTAGGCATGCTAATCTATTTCCAGGTACATTTATAGCTCACTACATTATTGTGATGAATAGTGAATGGTAAGGTGCTTTAGCACCTCCCAAAAGCTTTACTTTCGGAACAACCATAGGCACCTGGCATTCTGTTCTTCCAATATTTATTCTTGTCAATTCACTGTACTTTTTTATTACAGATTAACATCTCATGCTCTGTTTTTTGTCTCTGCATGCATGAATAAACATAGCTGCGCTCATTAGGTAGCCATATGGTTGAGGTGTTTGCACACTGTGTATGCCTGTGTTCTGCTGTTCTTTAAGATGTCCTTGCAGATGCCACAGCCCTCCTGCGATGTGTGCCATGAAACGATGTCTGTAAGAAAACGTTCACTTTATGTGCTTGTGGGACTACTTCTGTAGTGTTGTCCTTCAACAACAAATCACTTTTTCCCAAAGCAGTATTCCTACAGACCTAGAAAATTATGGACCACTTCCAATGGCAAATATAGTTCCCACTGAGAGCCTGGATCAACACCGTTGATGACTGGGCCAAGTTCAAACCAGTGGGACACCAAATCCCAGCTGCGATTTATGGCTTTATGCTTCCATCAAACCTAGCACTTTGGTCAAATGAAATTCTTATTCATCTTAAAGTGGTCATGAATATAGGACAAGGTCTATAATGAGCCTAACCTTCCTCAATAACGGTCTGCTTAAACTGACTCACTCTGATGAATGATGTTCTAGTGTTCAAACTTTCTACAAGAAAGGAGTGCAAAACAGTGCCTATACAACTCACTCACTTTGCAGCAACCCAGTTAAAAAGAAAATTTGTGGAAAAGATGTAAATATTAGAGTTTCTATTGCATCTTAATCCAAGAGACCGTGAAGTATATCACTGAAAATGAAAGTGTGTTAGCATTAATGAAGTTTCTATTTATTCTGTTTGTAGGTCATTTTTAAGACAGTTGGCAAGAAGAAAAATGTCAAATACTGTTTTATGCCTTTATGTATGAATGAATGAAACATTTACAATAATACTACATAGTTTCTGTTACAATATTAAACTGAACGCAATTAGTAGAATCAAATAAATACGTCCCAAGCCATCTATACATTTTGCAACATATTGTCTATTCTAAAAGAATAGACAATTCAGCTGTGAACTAGTAGGTTCCACAAACTCTGAAGTACTGAAGCATGTAATGCATAATGCAGTGCATGTAGTTTCAGGAAACAAGAAATGCACAAGACATACTCGATAAGACCTAAAAGAATGAATTGAGTTTTCATGGCTGAGCGGCTACACACAAGATCACCATGTGCAATGTCAGGTGCTTGCTGAAATGGGGTAAAACACGCTGCTGTTAGTCTCTGAACATTTTTTGGTTTGATGAATCACCTGACAATGCTAGAAGAGCCATCTCTTTTGGAACGCATATTGCCAAAGCTAAAATTCAGCATAAGAAAAATAATGTTAAGAGGTTTGGTAATTTTTGCTCCATTGCAAAAATATATGTAAAACAGCCCAAGTAGGTTAGGTCCCCTATTAAGTCTTGCTCCTTCCAAGGTTTTTTCCTTATACAGTTTAGGAAGGTTTTACTTGCCATTTTTACTTTAATCTTGCTCAATTGTGGCTTTGTGATAATAAAAAACTGCAAAGCTGCATTGAGACAATGCTCCTGTGTAAAACTTTGGCTTTGATGTTGCTTTAGTATCAGTAAGGGGAAATTGTGAGGTACTACATAAAGTGTATCTACCAGTATACAGCTCTACCATTCATGTTTTATTGATCATACACAAGAATAACCATTTTCTAAAGCAATTTTCTATTTGCTTTAGAAAGTTTGGTGTTGAGTACAGAGCACACAGACCTGGCTACATTGTACCTTTGGGAATAATTACAGTGTCAGGTGGGGGCCAGTCTTATTGCCACTTCAGAATCTGACCCCAGTAATGCTCTTGGGACTAAATGGAAACAAATTCACATTGTCTGTTCCAAAGCCCATTTCATTTTACTGCCCATAGTTTTGGAATGAGGTGTCCAATATGCACATCTGGATGTGATCTCCGGATTTGGGCCATGTAAAAAAATTCACACAAATCCACAGAGCCTGCTGCATACACTGCACGTGATTCACTTTCAGTGTTTATTAGCCCAAAATGTTTACATATCTTACATCTGGAGGACATTCTTGTCCAGAATGACTTTGTGCAAATATTTGAAACTAATGCTAATCAGAAACTAACAAGCAATTTCTCAGTATGACTAACGTGCCAATGAAGAGCCAGAACACTGAAAAGGATGCCATATATAAGTATATAAGTATATACAGTGTATCACAAAATTGAGTACGCCACTCACGTTTCTGCAGATATATAAGTATATCTTTTCATAGGACAATACTGACAAAATAACACTTTGACACAATAAAAAATAGTCTGTGTGCAGCTTATATAGCAATGTCAATTTATTCTTCCCTCAAAATAACTCAATATACAGCCATTAATGTCTAAACCACCGGCAACAAAAGTGAGTACACCCCTAAGTGAAAGTTCCTGATGTGTCAATATTTTGTGTGGCCACCATTATTTTCCAGAACTGCCTTAACTCTCCTGGGCATAAAGTTTACCAGAGCTTCACAGGTGGGCTGGAATGGTTTTCCACTCCTTCATGACAACATTACAAAGCTGGTGGATATTCGAGACTTTGCACTTCGAGACTTTGCGCTTGAGGATGCCCCGAAGATGTTCTGTTGGGTTTAAGTCTGGACACATGCTAGGTCAGTTCATCACCTTTACCCTCAGCCTCTTCTAAAAAGCAGTGATTATCTTAGAGGTGTGTTTGGGGTCATTATCATGCTGGAACACTGCCCTGTTACCCAGTTTCCGGAGTGAGGGGATCATGCTTTGCTTCAGTATTTCACAGTACATATTGGAGTTCATGTGTCCCTCAATTAAATGTAACTTCCCAACACCTGCTGCACTCATGCAGCCCCAGACCATGGCATTCCCACCACCATGCTTGACTGTAGGCATGACACACTTATCTTTGTACTCCTCACCTGATTTCCGTCACACATGTTTGAGACCATCTGAACCTAACAAATTAATCTTAATCTAAATTAATGTCTCATCAGACCAGTAATCCAATCCATGTCAGAAGATGCTTCCTTCTGGGGTGACAGCAATGCAGACCAATTTGATGTAGTGTGTGGTGTATGGTCTGAGCACTAACAGGCTGACCCCTCACCTCTTCAATCTCTGCAGCAATGCTGACAACACTCCTGCGCCTATCTTTCAAAGACAGCATTTGGATTTGACGCTGAGCAAGGGCGCTTAGCTTCTTTGGACGACCAACACAAGGTCTGTTCTCAGTTGACCCTGCTCCTTTAAAACGCTGGATGACCTTAGCCACTGTGCTGCAGTTCAGTATCAGGGTGTTGGCAATCTTCTTGTAGACTTGGCCATCTTCATGTAGCACAACAATTCGTCTCTTAAGATCCTTAGAGAGCTCTTTGCGATGAGGTGCCATGTTGGAACTTTCAGTGACCATGATGTGAGTGTGTGAGAGCTATACTACAAAATTGAACACACCTGCTCCCTTATCCACACCTGAGACCTAGTAACACTAACGAGTTACATGACATTTTGGAGGGAAAATGACAAGCAGTGCTTAATTTGGACGTTTAGGTGTGTAGTCTCTTAGGGGTGTACTCACTTTTGTTGCCTGTGGTTTAGACATTAGTGGCTGTATATTTAGTTATTTTGAAGTATAATTTACACTGTTATATAAGCTGCACACAGATTACTTTTCATTGTGTCAAAGTGCCATTTTTCAGTGTTGTCCTATGAAAAGATAAACTTAAATAAATATCTACAGAAATGTGAGGGGTGTACTCACGTTATACACTGTATAATCCTATAGTGGAGCAATGAAACATGAAGCCAGTCAAGCAACATTGCTGTAATAGTGTCTGGAAATACTGAGATTATCCAGACTGTTGTCAGGGTCTGACATGGTATGGGGCTGTATCAGTGCCTATGGTAAAGTCAATTACACTTCTGTGATAGCAGCATTAATGCAGAAAAATACACTGTGATTTTGGAGCTGAGTTCAAAAAAGCATATTTAAAAGGGGCTTCCAAGCATTGTCCAGCAAAACCAAATGCTGCACCTATTAGTCATGCATCCAGAAGAGGGCACAGGTACTGGACTGGCATGTCTGTAGTTCCGATATGTCCCCAGTTGAGAATTCTTAAATGAACGCTGTGACAATGGTGACTCTGTATTGTCATACATTTTAAGATGTGTCTGCAAAAGTACATAACACACTAAATTCCTTGCTATCCGTGGTGCCAAAATGTCTTTTCAATGTTGTGAGAAAGAGTGGTAACATTATGAAATGGTAAATGCTATACTGTCCCATCTTCTTTTAAAATGTGTTGCAAGTCTGAAATGCAGGAATGGGTGTTTATTACCAAATAAAATGTTTACCAGAAAAAATGAAATATTACATAGTGTACATAATGAAATTAGTGAAAGCAAATGTCAGAAACACTTTGGGTTTTTTATTTGCATAACACCTTCCATGCTGTCCCAACTGTCTCTGATTTTAGTTAGTAGATCAGTTCAATTTTGAGCTTCAGATAACAGTTTGCCACCCAGTAAGAAATATTAAAAAATATTCGTTTAAATCTTCATATATGGATGAAAGAAAAGATAAGAAAAAGTTGAATATCCTATGTGCAGCAAGGATACAAGAATCTAGAAGTTCCACCAGAGGAAAAGCCTTATAATCCACACTATAAGTGCAGGTGGACCTAACTCTACACCTGACTGTGAGTTCGATGGAAGCAAGATCAGCAGGGGCTCTGTATCTTAAAGATGCAAAATGATGGCAGAGAGCAAGCTGTCGCAGCAGCCCAGCGTTGAAGAACAGCATGGCAGGTCCCAGACTTCCACCTCAGCTGTTAAGTGGAGGTGAGAGAATCATGTGACCTGCTATCAGACAGTTACCCACTGAGCCTTGTTTATGCATCCACATTTGCTGATGAAATATGGGCACAGCTTTCAGAGTGCAATAGCTCTCTGCACCTTGCGCCAAAGAGGCACACATCACTGCCCACACACTCAGATAGATAAAAAATTTGTGTACGTACACGTTCTTCACATGCTAATAATATAAACAAGTCATTTACAAAATTAAAGCTAATTTAGAGACCTGTCCAACACAATCTAGTGTTTAGGGCCATTGTAATTGTGCTTTTTCCTTGCCTCCCTTTTCTCGGAAAAGGACAGTCTCTTCAGAAATCATGGTTAAACACTGATTCATGCAAAAAGTTGTCGCTACACACCTTACATCTGATGCTCGTTTAATGAGGTGTTTTACTTTGTCTCTGACTTTCTGTCAAGTACATATTATCCCATTTGCTCATTGCATTTAACACTTCTAAAGGTCAACTTTTCCCAGAGTTGCTAAATGAGTTTTGCTCACAGAGCCATTTCACATTTACTTTCAATCCACGCAGGTTGAGCATTCATAAGATTGAAATAATCAGGAGACTTTTCAGTTCCAAGAGAGGTTTCTGATGTAGTTTTGTCACAGTCTGGACATTTCCAGTTTCCAGGCCATAAAACATTTCATCTAATGGCACAACATACCTCCTTTCTGTCCAGAAATCATTAATTTTGCCAGTTCAAACAGATAAATTCAAATAACTTGCTAATAGTCTTTGCAACATCACAGTGTGAACAGACCAACTGATGAACTACTGTACTAAGAAAAAAATACTTACATATTATATGATTATATGACTTACATATTATATGCTACTTGGAAAATAGTTTTTCTTCCTGTTGGTTCATTATTTTTTCCAGGTTGCACCTTGTAATTAAATGGTCAGATGAGGAAAACTTTCCCATGTAAGACACAATCCTAAAGTGACTCTGTGTTCTGGACTAAATAATGCAGATAATTGATTATTGCATTTTAAATATGTCTATTCTTTTAATACTTATTTTGCTTTCTGTTTATTTAACTGTTAATAAGAACTTATTAATTTGGGCCCTTTTTTTTTACATAAATCATATAAGCTCTTGGTCTTGAGTCTTGGTCCTCCCCAGGTTTCTTCTTCATCACATTAAGGTAGTTTTTTTTTACCTTGCCACTGTTACCTTAAGCTTGCTGAATAAAATTTGATTGTATTTAAATTAAATCATAATCTGAAATTATAAAACTGATTTGACCCAATGCTCCATTGCAAAAGCTCTTGTTCCAGAATTTGTTACAGAAGGCTTATCGAATACTGAGACAAGAACAGAGACACATTTTTCAAGTCAAAATGCACCGAATCGAAAATGCTGCAGATCAGATTACATGATCTCTTGTGGTTCAAAAGTTATCAACACAAAAGTTCAAAACTTTTGTTGTTCGTCACAGGTAACTGAAGATGGAATTGGAATACTAAAAACAACTGACACCCAGAAAGACCACCAATTTCACACAGCACAGAAAGCGAGACTGTGTACGACAAGGCACGTAGTGGTCGTACGAAAATTGCTACTGGCAACGAAACCTTAACAATGGTTTTAGAATCCTTTGCCAAACGTTCACGATGCAGTGAGCAATGTATCCTGTGTCTTTTGACTTACCCTGTGTCCTGTGGCCTTTCACAAGAGGGTACGGATACTGGCATTGTCTGCAGTTTTGACCGTTCCTAACAGTCAATGTGTGGAGAATTTTGAAATGAAAAAAATGTACCAATGACCAACCAATACTGTTGCACAGATTTTAGAAGTGTTTGTAAGAAGAATAGAACAAAAATACACCTAAACACTTAATGAATACAGGGTGCACATTACAATACATATTTTCAGTGTTGAAAAAAGGAATGGAATTTATTAAGTGTACATGCTGTCATCCTCAAACCTTGCTTTGACAACAAAAACACTTTCAGTTAGTTAAAACATAACACATATGACACAACAACAAGTTAGAATGCTTTTAGATACAGCATACTTTTGCAGTAATTATGAAATTAATATATTAAAAACATGAAAATCAAATGTTTAAACCATGTAGTACAGTGCAGAGCGAATGAAGCACTTCCTTTCGAGTATTCAGAGAGGATGTTAGAAGGTCACTGGAGCTTATGAAGGATCCAAAACCATCTTTTCTTATAGTGCATAATAAAAGTCTTGAGATTAAAAAACACATTTTTTTTTTATTGTGGGAAAAGCTGACTTAAATACATACTCGGTTGCCTCACCATGTTAACACAGTGAAATGACATCTCATTTAGCACGCATGGACCTGGTTCGTCAGCTTATTACTATTAAGTGGTTTGTATTTCCCTGAACAATTCCTAGCCAGGCAACGCTTAAAGACACGTATTGATCCTCTTGGAACACACCATCCCCTCATTTCATTAGGCCTGGTATTGTTAATTACTCCACACTCTAACTTGGGGTGTTTCATTTGAACCGACAAATTAGGTGAATTAAAAAGGAGTTGAAAAAAAAACAGCAAAAAGCCTGACGGTGTAGATCACTGTACTGGTGGTGTCAAATTCCCAAGCGGCATAATAATTAAAAAAGTTCATCAATGTTCCCTCTGCTCATCACATTACGCAGAGGTTGGCCTTGCCTGTAATAGTCCTGGAGAATTCATTTAGGAAATTAGACCAGTTTCATCTGGTTCCTCATCAAGAGTACACTCAAGAGAACTCCCTTGGAATTTTCTGTAGATAAACAGGTACCTAAAAGAGTTGGGGAAAATAAAACAGCATTAAATTAAAAATGTTGAGTGGTAAATGCGTCTCCATTCGAAGGGTGGCCTGAAAATTATGCGGTTATCCATCCAATTGGTGCAGTCCCTGCCATTCTGATAATAATTTCATTAAATCTAGTTTGAGATGTCATGGCGTGTTGAATAATCAGTTTCAGAGGGAGGTGAACTGATTTATTTCTGGATTTAATTATGTATTAAAATTCAATTAGACATGCTTTAAAATAAAATCATAGTGGGTATTGTCAAGCTCTCAAGTGAAATCAACCATACTCGAAAGACATTTCCAGCAATCATGTTACATCTACTGTAACTTAATAAGGAGCATCTTGAATTTGATTATAATATTGTATGGAATTACGCATTTTCCATAGATGTGTTGGTCAAATATTTTAGATATATCAAACATAAACCATTAGCAGTGAATCCTGACTGGAGTGGAATGCTCACTGATGGAGATGATAAAGCACACGGTAAATATATGGAAAATGCTGTTGCTATGCTCCAGATGAGATCTCTCCATACTTCTTGGAAGACATCGTCAAAGCTAAAGTCAGACCTTGTTAAACATGACGCACTGATTTGTCCCATCAAACACCTGGTTGATATAATTTGTGCACAGTATCAAAATTAAGTCTAGAGGTCATGATCTATGCAGATTTGACAAGCTGGGAGAAGTGGCCAATAGGGAAATAAAGGAGTTCAGTCCTGCCTCAACCCATAGTTTCTTCTTGGTGACATTTAAATTGTTAATGAGCTTGATCTTCCTACTATTGAGTGACCTGACACCTTTGTTCATTGTGAGTGGCACTGGACATAGTTTTCTCTTGATAATGTGAAAGGCTTACTTTATTAAGGTTCTTGTTGGAGCAAGAGGAGGATCACTTATCAATGTCACTTAGACCACATCTGGCAAACAAGCCACCTGATGGGGACGCTGATTGATGATGCTGAATAACTTTGTGGGTACAGCAAGAAGACCACAGAGGATCCATCTAACTCACGTCTAAGCATGTGGGCTCCATGTGGATTTTGACTATGGAAATTGCCAAATTGATGGAAATTGATCAAAGACGACGTCTACAAGTGTTACATTTAGTCTTTTTATAACGTAGACACCAGCTAGCCAGCACAGTGAACATAACGCCATCAGACACTTTTGTTGAAATGGCAACAGTGGATGTCCAAACACTTTATCTACCTTGCAGGTATATGTTTATACTAATCGTGGCCATCTACTTGAAGCATTGAATGCGTTAATAGGTAATCGAAAATCTACTTTTTAAATGGGTACTCGGTTCTTGGAATTTCTGAACTGTATTTATATACAAAAACCTGCCAACATCCTGTCTTTAGTTTGTGGTTTGTCTGAACATTATCAGTAGGAACACCCCATTGCTCATTCGGAGCACTACACAAGGCTTGTTGTTTGTTAGATAACAGAAAAATTGTAGAATAGCCGTGATCCAGGGCAACACCTGGATAAACAATATTTCATAAATTCTGTGGAGTGACCCAGACTTTTGGAAGCAAGGATCATAGTTTGAGTCCTCAAATGCCATCACAGAGATAGCAGGTGGCATTGGGCACTGAAACTCTGGAGCTGTTTGGCTATCACTGGAGTCATTAGAATATACCACTTTTCAGGCCACAATGACAGAGTATGCTGCTGACAAAGTGGAAGACATGGTACTCAATATATGAAAACCAGTTTGTTAAGGTGTTACTTGGCATGAGATGTAACATTTTGGATTGCCATGGAGGCTTTGGAGAGTGATGAAATTGCACAGGTGTTCTGGCAACAGAGGCAAACGAAGTTACTAATTAGTTACACTAATGACATAGAGGAATTAAACAGATATAGACAGCAAAAGCCATCTACTAATAAGACAGCCACATGCAACAGAGCCTAATGGTTGATGTTAATGACAATGGCACTGGGCACATATACCTCATCTTGAAAATGTATCCACTTAATGTGCAATACATAATGAGTAATACACCAATCTGGCATGAAATCAAAACCACCTGCCCAATATTGTGTATATACCCCATAATAGTTCTGGAGGTGTCCGGTAGTCTCTAGCACCAATACATTAGCAGCAGATTTTTTAAGTTCTGTAAGATGGGGCCTCTTTGGACTGGACTTGTATGTCTAGGAAATTTTCTAAATTCTAGTTTTCTAGTTGATTCTAGTTTTAATTCTCATTTATGTTAGCATGTGCTGCAAGGGTTTACTAATGCTAGTTTTCTATCCTTCACACATGATTTAGATATATATAGGACAAATTATTTCTTGCTATAATTCTAAAGATATCTGCCATTAAAGTTAACGGCAGTTGATCGGATGGGAGTTATACTGTACATACTGTAGCTGTCCATAGTAATTACTCATTAAACATGATTACACACCAGTGATGCAATAACCAATTTTAGATGCACTTGCATTATTCGTGCTCTTTTGTAATGTGCAATGATCAGATATGTGCATTTTGCAGGTATACAGTTTCTGACTGTAGCTCATGTGCTATGCACAATTTGCAAGGCTCCCTGCTACCCATCCATCAAAGAGAAAGGAGCACGGAAAGATCATGGCTGATCAGATATCATTTGAGTTACTGACCAGTCAGCGCAGCTGCGACACTAGTACAAGTGCAGCTGATGTAAAAGTAGGTGTAGGTGTACAGTTAGAGATGTTGCTCCATTAATAATGGCTGTAAATTGTTCTTTAGGTACTGACCACAGGATCCTGTGAACTGGATCGTTTTGTTTTAGTCTCAGTGGCTTGTAATTGCACCCTATAAAGTAAGACAATAAAGTAAAAAAAAATCATGATAATATACCCAATGGGTGAATGTGCAAAATAGGTATATAACTGACACACACAATGTATTATTAGGAAATACAAACTATATTTATGTAAAAAAATGTTTGAGTGGTTTGTTACACTGCTGATGCACTTAGAGGTATTGACTTGACAATAAGGCTTTGAATGTTTAATGCAAGCTATTGATTGTTAAAACTGATTTGGAGCTGATGGAAAAGAAATAGTCAGGGATATAAGAGTAATTTACACAACAGGATAAAGCATGCAGTGGGGGGATTGTAATGAGCCCAGACTGATTAACAAAATAAAATCCATCAATATGTAGCATTTCAAAGTACTCAAGTGTCCTCTCCAAGCACAAGCATTTTTACTTATTGTGTTAATGTCTTTTTGAGGCTTCTTATAGCCATTGCCATGAGAAAGATGCCCATCAAGAGGCCTTTCAGTGATGCATGAATGAGGAGCAACGTTCCTTACAAAACTATGCTCAATTTTCCTTATTCACAAGTCTCTACAAAGAAAAATATCCATGCTTATGACAGAACACAGTCATATTCCCACGTAAATAAAAAAAGAATAATAATAGACAGCATAAGACAATTGGCTTGATTGAGCAAACAGGGCGACTAAGGACAAGAAAATAAATGTCTGCAATTTTAGGCAAGTGCTGTGCTGTGACAAAATGCCTATGCCTGTAGTTTCTTGTGTGTACGATAAAAAAAAGAAGCACACAATCCTTCCAAATGCCATCCTGAAACTGGCGTTTGCAGGAGAAGCACTTCACTAAGAGGTACTCAAACCACCCTTTCAGTATGGATTTTCCACTCTGAGAACACTAGGCACATGTTCAAGGTATTAGAAATGGCACCTGATATTTGGAAACTGCATGGACACATGCGCATCCTGCTTGCTTGGCACCTGCTACATTTGTGTGATGTATCCACAGCTATTTTTGATCGCACACGGGGTTTCTGTGTAGCTATGCAGGGTTCATTCATTTACCCCATAGAAATGAATGGGGTGTGAAAGTTTTGGCAACCTTCTCATATTACGATGAAACAAATACACTAGTAACACCCATTTAACAACATGGGCAACCACTTGACAACAATTTGATACACAATATCAACCATCTGTGGTACCATAGCAACTGCCTAGCAACCACTAAACAAAAACAAAATAACCGTTGTGTACTTCTTTCAGGAAATGCAATTTTTTAGATAAGTTATACAATAGTGCTCTTTAGAATTGATTATTCCTGATAATTCTTCCAGACCAGCGCAGCATTCTAAGGTTGTAAAGGTTTTTCTTATTCATTTACGTTTGCGTTTACGTTATTATTTGTTTACGTTTGTTCTAGTACATTACCATAGTAATATAATGCACATTGTCCTGTTAACTATTCACTTCCATTATCATATTTTATTCTTCTCACCTGCTTAAGGATGCTATGCAGCTCTCAAAATAAGTAAATATGAAAAAAGCAAATGTTTGATTTGAATTGCTGACAAAGTACATACTTAAATAACTTACACTGCTCAGAAAAATTAGGGGATATTTCTATGTGGGAGATTTCTATGAATATGAAGCGATTAATAAAAGAAGCATTTCATCTTATTTCATTAAAAAAGATAATCAGAAAAGCAAATGAAAAGTCATAGAAAGTTGTTCTATTATGCAAATGAGATTCAAACTCAATTATCGTGATTGAGTAGCAAGTGACTGATTATTCATGGGGGTGAACAGAAGCAGGTCAATCTGTACAAGAGTGCCACACATTAACTGTTCAGTAGGATGTCTGGTCACCGAAGGCTGCCAAAACACACTGACAGAGATTGTGCATGGACAGAATCAGATTGTCTAGCAGTTACTCTTCGTATTCATTTTGAAAAATCCCCCAATTTTTGTAAGCAGTAAGGTTGAAATGGGCTATTACAAGAAATAATGGACAAAGTACATCCCCATGCAAAGCAGATGCCTTATGTTTATTCAGCATTGTATAATAAGCTTGTATATGTTTGTATAAATAAACAAAAATCACTGATCACTGGGACTGTTTGCTAGGGTGACATAACATGCCTGTTATGCACAAGTTAACACAGTTTCCTGGGGTTTTGATGAAATATCTGTAACATTCTTTGGTCTAAATACCATATCGATTGGGTATCATAGCACTATTTTCACCCTGTATAAATAAGAACAGCCAATGCTTAACTGACCACCTCCCCACATCCCAAGATTCACCTCCTCATCATTATTCCTTTAAATGTAAAAAAAATGTACATAATGAAGTTAATCCATGTGATGTAATAGGACAATTTAAACATTTGTGGTAAATATATGACAGTTTATATAGATAATTATGCTAATGTGACACAATTCAGTTTCCCTGTCAGAAATCTAACTACAAGTACATTAAGGTTGACTTCCAGCTTAAACCCTTGAATCATGGAATTTTTCGAACTGACTAATACATCTTCATTTGTACGCACATGTGAATCAAAGTACGAATGATGTACATGTTAATAAAGTCAATGATGTTGCACTGTTACTTCACAGTAACAGTTACTTCACTTCTTACTTCACTGTTCTTATAACACTGCAACTACTGCCTTTTAATTAAGGAGTAATTTATCTTAGCTCAGACTGGTTTAGCGCAGATCTACAAGTTGCTGCTGACTGTAGCTGCAACTTCGCCATCAACATAAACATTATTCACTGTTTTGGGATGCCAACAACAGAGAAGCTCCCTTGCATAATTCTTAGTTAAGCTTAGTGCTAGGGATATATTTTTAGTGTTCCAGTAGTTCTCTTGGTGGGACGAGTTTCTCAGAGCATTGTAATTCTAAAGGGTCAGCTTATGATGCATAAAACCAAGTCACATCTAAATGCCATGTTGAAATCCATGCTATCAGTAAATAATCTACAAATATTTCACTGGGTTGTCAGATTTCAACATTTGTTGTTTCAACATGAATTTCTAGACATTCAGGATACCCAAATGTATGGACACAAGCACCAAAAAAGTGAGTGTTTACATATATGTCCCATTTAAGATACTTTACATCTGCATTTACAGCATTTTTAAAACACTCCTACTCAATGACCCAACAGTGGGTCAGTGGTCCGTAGTCCAGTACGCTCTCTGCTAAGCCACCACAGTCCAGATACTAGATAATTTTTACCTAAAAGAGTGGTTCTAGTCCCAGCACTGCCAAGCTGTCTCTTTTTGACTCTGGAGTAAGACATATTACTCCTCAGCTGATTATGATGTATTATTTAATATTATAACAGTTACAATTAATTCTGAGCAGTGGCTTCCCCAATTGCACAAGCGATGGTGTGGCATTCTCGATGTAACATGCATTGAAGGGTGGAATGCTGGTTTCATTTTTGCTATTTCATTAGGGTTTTAAAAAAAAATCATTTTATATTTGTAGTAATGTGTGTTTTAGAGTAATCCTGTGTTAGTTAGCTTTAGTGTAGTAGTCATTTTCACCTGTGCACTCAGTTTAGCCATTGTAATGCAGAACATTGGTTACTTTAGTGTAGCTTTCTCATTTATATTACTCAAGATGAACCTTTGCTCAATTCTTCCCGCATGCTGATTGGTTGTTCTAATAAAGAGCTTCACATTAAGTGATATTTCTATCTTGTGTCCTTTTTCTTTGACACTAGAACACAATGAGGACAATCCTTTTAGGGTTTTCAGTCTACAGCAAAATGACATTAAATGATGATACTGAGACAAAAGATCAACATTTCAGCTTTTATTTCCAGGTATATACATCTGGATCTGATGCTGTCCTCAAGTGAATTGGAGAACACTCAATACTTGCCACTGTGACCTATAGAAACTGTTTTATTATTTTCATTTTTTCTAGTTTTTTTCAGGTTTTTAATATTGCATGCACATTTCTAAGTATTCTAAGTGTTTTAATAAAGAGACAGAGAAGTAATGATATACAGTTCTTATACTGTTGCGAGAACAATAGTATGTCTAATCTAATCTAATAAAAGACTTTTGCACAGTACTGTATATCCAACCTTTAATATCTCTATGGCCAGTCATTTTATCTGGCTTTAATGTTACATGTATATGAAAGACAATAAAATCCATGAGGCTAAATATGGCCTACATGGCTTAAGCATATGCAGCAGAGCAACTGCACGGTGCTTTCTAGTCCAGACCTCATGCTGTTTTCTGGCTGCCACTATCCGCACCAACATATGTTGTTTGCAGTGCAGCGTGTTAAAATCCATTTGAGTACATCCAATTTGAAGCTTTCTCAAGCCTGGCCATAATCAGGAGCAGTAAAGCACGATCCCACATGGACCTTTAGAGCAGCGAATGAGCATCTTCTTAACTCCTTGTTATCAGCCACATGCTTGTTCTTGCAGTTGAATAGGGAATGGAAACAATAGCAATCTTAATGCAATGTGTGTTCTGGATTGGAGGCGTTGGGCCTAATGAGGTCACCGGGCAGTTATAATGTTTTATTCTTTTTGTTTCAGAAACCTCACTACTGCTACTTTCTATAGAAGGAAAAAGAAGGAAACACACTGAAATATTTAGTGCAAATGGAAAATTTAAGTCAATTCCACATCATTATTAGATGCTAACCCAACACTTAAAACCGCTTAATGATCAATTAGTCAGGTTGAAACATTCCAGTGTCATCAACTAATACTTATAAACCAAAGCAAAACAATTTTCATCAAAAACTTTGGCATTGGATATTCGCTCAAACTAGATCCTTCTCTATTCCATACACACATTTGGAAGCAGGGGCTGGGGAGATATTTAAGAATAGTACACAAATTATTTCTGAACTTGGTAGTGATATGCCCATGAATAGTAGCATAAAGAGGTAAGGGAATGAAAGGTTGAGTGAAGGTGAGTGGCATTAATTTGCTTTTAAGCTTTTGGGAGATCTTTGCTCACTAGGCTCAGTACACCAACTGCTAGAGGAGACAAATCGCCATTCTGGGTGTCTACGACATATTAGCATTTTACCCTGCATAAGGAGTAAAACCACTTCAAAAATAGAGCATCAGGCAAGGTTATGCCTTAAAACTGTCACACTAAACATGTGAAATGGTGCTTTGTTTTGGGCATTCATTTACACTTATAGAAATTACCTACCGAGTCATGATAAAGGAACAGGTTGCTTATCATATTTAAAAACTGTGCAAACCACACATGCAAATGTGTGATAATTGTTAAACGTCTGTTTATTCAGAGCTAGTTGATATTAAAGAGATCAACTGTAGAGCTCTAGAAATTTGCTACACAGAGAAACTACTGGTTCCAGGTGTCACTAAAAACATAAACACTTGAGATGAAAGCAGACAGCATGGCGTCTCTGGTCAGTACAGAGTATCAGGCATTAGTGGAATGCCATCAGTATTTTCTGGCCTACTTCAGTTACATTTCCAATCAATGAAGAACACATCCTTTTTTACAATCACACATATGTTTTTTTCATTCATGCAGTTTTTGTTTAAGACCTCATCTACAGAGTGATTAATACTAAAGATACATCAAGAACTTGTCTCACTACAAAGAGTCAAAAGTCAATACTGGTGTCAGCTCATCTCATACTGAGTAGAAATTTTAAAAAGAGCCTTATGAAGAACCCTGAATAATGCCACGTTCCTAGTGTTGTTATTAAAAGAAATATCTTATTTCCTCACTCAATCGGAATTCACGCATCTGATAGCTGTTATTTAAGAAAGGTTTTGCATCTAGCCAGCTCTAAATTAAACTCAGAGCTTCAGAAGAAAATTGCACGGAGTTTGTCTCACCATTTCTTCTGAGAGCCATCAGAATACTAAAAGATTATATCATCATTAAACAGCATATGAATCATCTTAAGAAACCTCTGTAGCTTCTTCCTTTCACATACAACACAATCAGCAATTAGTGATTGCTGATTTTTGAGGTAAAGCAGGATTTTTACCTCACACTACAAATTACTGAATAATAGCTCCAAATGAATGTATGCTTCATGTTGTGCTAAATGTAGTTTATAGCATAAGATGACATCAAGTGCAGTAAGCAAGTGATGATAAGGACAGAGTGATTTGAATCCTAATGCTACATGTTCAGTAAAATAACACAAAGTCTTCTCTGAGCACAAATAAGGTTAAGCTGTAAAATCGAGAGGCTAATACATGGAAGAAGCTTGTGTACCCTGGTTGACGCAAATCCAGCTAGCACAATGGCACCCCATTAACGTGATGTAGGACACAGCAGACATGCTTCTGAACAGACAGATTTTCCAGGTGGATGGGATCGTGAACCTTGTGACTTCAGGCTACCTGCACTCTGTTTAAGCCTCTCTTTGACAAATGATTCCATATCCAAGGGTCAAACACTGATTTGGGATTAACTGATTGAACAGGAGACATCCAAATCCCTAATTGGTTTAGCAAAATGGAAGCTGAGAAAGAGCCTAGAACTTTGGCTGGGCAAGAAAAAGGAAAAAAATGTTGAATCGAAGTCCAAAAAACCCCAGACAATTAATGCTGGCTTACAGGTGTAATTCCAGGCTTCACAGTTGTCCCTTCATTAGCAGGGTCAGGCCCAACCAGTGTACCTACTCAGAGACAACCCTCTAAATGTAGTGCACTGTGCAAAGGCCTATTTAAAGCAGAAGGCACAGACCAGACACCACATTAACACTGTACATGTAATTAATAGATGTGAGAAAAGTCAAATGCTTTTCTTAAAATGTGGTTTAAAGGCTGTAATCAAATGATAAAGCATGCTACACTACGTGTTATACAACAAGGGAACTGGGCCAACATTTTTGGTTAGCAAAGCCATGATGACACCTAGGATTTATTGTATATTGTGCTCAGCATATGGTATCATTTTACGCACCATTACCATAAGCTTTATTAACATAAGTCTAATTTTCTGAACGTTTAAACAGAGGCCATGGATGTTTGCGCATATTCAGTATCATATGAATGAGTATCATTTATACTTTATACTTTTGGTAAAGATGATCGAGGGGTGCGGCGGTCAACGTGTTAAAATCTAGAACGTGCATAGACCTCTGGAGCTGTAAGGCCACAGAGCTAACTACTGTGACACCATGACAGCCTTAACTACTACTTAATTACTACATTGATTACATAAAAAATACTGTACAGTGCCCACATCCCACCCCACCCCCCAAATTAGACATAGCCTTGTTTCTGTTTTTGTATCTCAAACTGCAATGCATATTGCAACAAGTAGTGAACAAAATATCAAGTAATGGGACGTACCATTTAGTGTGGTAATTTGAGATTGGAAAGAAATTACTGAGGAAGCAATATTAATATTAACAAAATATATTTTAAATATATTTACATATCTTGGCACTCGACCACTCAAGTACCTACCTAAATATCCTCCTGGATGAGATATTTCAGATTATCACTATCCCTTACTTTATTACTACTCCTTAAACTTGTATTTTAAACATTCAGTGACCATGTTTTATACTTGGATGCAGTATGTGATCGTCATATCGCCATACTGAAATTATTTCCACACTGTACACTTACACTGAACTAGACACTGAATTTTGATCCTGAAAAAGACACAAAAATAGATGACATAATAGCACATTTCAATCTGAGTAACTAATTCAGGTATGCAGTGGAACACTGTAAACCTACCAGGACGGATTACTGACCTACTCCACACTACTCATTCTATTAGGGGTTCCAGTTACATATTCTGCTGCTAGAGGTGAGTCATACAGTTGAATTTAAGCCATGCCCCACGTCTGCCAGATGAGTCAGCTTGAAAAGAGGTGAAGGTCTGATGAATGCCAACAAACCATGCTATATTTGTTTAAAAATCCACCAGAATATACCCAGTCAAAACTACATACACTCAGTGCAAACTGCAGCGTGGCAGAGCCTGACTGTGTTGTACCTTTTCACTGTTTGACACAGACATGCAGTGCCCATAATCGACAGGCTCAGAACCGCGCTGCACCTACAGGTCATCTCTGACCTTTCCAGTTGAGATTTTCTCTAGGTCTGTTACATGTTTGTCTGAAGATGTCAGCCAAAACTTCCCCAGGCACCACAACAGGACCACAATGTGTGAGCAGGCATTTGGCTGCTTGTCTTCCAGGATCATGCCTACTTGTTCTGAATGGTGAAGTCATGCAGAGCCTAACCAAAAGCCTGCTGCTTCGAATTTTACACATTACAATGCTTAATCTCTGCATGCCTACTCTGTTAATAGTCACTGGAGGGATTTCCATTTATCACCAAAAATGAATCATAATTTAGATTTTCTTATTCGCTGCTGCCTTTCCCTCTTTGCATCTTCAGTTGGCATGTCCTATGTACAAGGCAGACTGGTGAATGAAAAAGGTGGTAGTATTTCTGATGCACTACACTATGAGAGTAAATAAGTGCATTTTTGTTGATAGAGAGTGGGAAGCAGAGTGATCCCAGCAAATTTGGTTTGCTTCAGCATGCACCATACCCAGGCAGGGACGGGTTAAATCCTGTTCCATCTGTCATCTGATTTGTGACCACAACATGGGGGCGCAAGATACTGTATGTGTTCTTGTAGAACTGCCGTGATGCTGATGTCATTCGTGGAATACAAATGGTTCAAGGTTTCCTAACTCTTTACTTGACATTGAAGGTTATTAATACAGAAGAACACGGACATAGTGTAAAGAAGTGTGAGAATATGTTTAATGGTGTGAGGATGTGAGAATAAGGTTAGTTTTAAGGTTAGTTTAGAATTAAGTTTGCAAAGTGGGCAAAAGTAAGAGTTAACTACTTTGTACATGAGAAAAGGCAGTTAAAATATCTATAAGGTTCAAATCCTTGCAGCATTGTTGCAACCAACTACACAAATAAAAAAAGAACACATCCAAATAGAAATGTTGGATTTTACGTCTCAGGCAAATAAGTAAATGATTACATGTGTGGTCTGATTACAATCTGGGTCTTGCCACAAGTGGTCATGAAAGTCCTTCCTCTACTGCTCAATAGGCTCTCCAAGGCTTCAGTTAGGCAGCAAACTTCTTGGTCATAGATTACTGACCGCTAGACATGCTTGGTATTTTGCCCAGTTAACAGACTTTGAGAGGGACACACCATTGGACTGAATGAAGTAAGATGGTGGTTTTGCTTGTTTGCCAACCATTTCACCTTCATTACACACCCCAGTCTCTGCCCAGACCACTTCCAGGTCCTTAGCAGAAGCTGCCTAACATTAACAGTCAGCCACCATCACCATCATTTGCAGTGTTGTCATGAATGAGAAACCTGGGCTGTTATGGACTATAAATGTATGGAATGAATAAAGGTTATGTTTGCAAGCAACTTATTGGGAGCGCTATAATCCTGCTTTAGCTGCACACCGACACACTGCTGGTGTAATGGAATCATATACGACAGTCACCCCTAGAAGTGATACAAGGGACACTAACAACTCAGCAATATGTGCAGGACATCCTGTGGTCACATGCATTGCCACTCATGCCAGGGCTTCCAACTGTCCTCAGGTTAATACACAAGGGTATTGAAACACTTCCTTGGCAGAAGCAGGCACAGCACACTTCAATTGTGTGATTTAACTTGTGCTTCACCCTAAGCAAATGAAGCCAGTCTTTATTACAGCTCACTCTCATGCACTGTCATAGAGCAAATCCATGTGATCTTGACAGTTAAGTAGGCTAACAGTTATATGAGATACACACGACTGTACAATCTTATTTCGACTGATAGATCAGACATTGGTTGTGATCTGCCCACTCAGAAAGGCACTGAATATCGGCCAGCTTTGTCAGGAGTACTTTGTCAGCACTAAGAGCTGGGGTGTTCCATGTTTCTTATTCAGAGTGCCAGAATTGGAAGTCTCTCCATTCCTGCTATGGACCTACTGTGAATAATTGCAGCATTTTCAAAAAAGGTAGCATCATGCATAATTTAAGGTATTATTATTTGATTTAACAATGTTCGGACCAAAGGGATTTTTCTCAATATAACATACAGCCTTTCAAGTAGAATTGCTATGGAAACTAAAGGCCCAGGGTGACCAAGTTGCCTGCCTACGCAGACAGCCGTTAATCATCTTCACTGCAATATTGGCATAGCAAAAATTGGCCAATGTGTCAAGCAGCAATTATGTATACTTAGTGTTGTCTCAACCCCCTCTGCCTTTCTCTTTCTGATCATCTCCCTCTCTACCCCTGCCTCTTTTTCCCTCTTGCCTCTTGCCAAGTCCCGTTTTATATAATCACTAAGGTTTTAAAGGCTGTTCATTAGCTCCCTTTCATCAAGGACGCATAGAATACTGATGAAGAAAATATAAACGGTTTTCATGCCACATAATAAGACATGCCTGTTATATAAATCATATCCAACCATTTAGCCATAATACTTTCATTTTGGGCTGAGTGACACACCAAATTACTCCACCGCTCCATTGCTTTCTTTGCATATTGGTTGTGTAGATCACAGATGCTAATGGAAAGCGACCAGCCAGAGATTATGTTCTGCTAGATGCAAGGAAAGCATTAACGGCATCACAAATATGTGGCATATCTTCATTACTTTAGTCTGGCACACTTTGTTTCGAGGGGACCTGACAGCAACATGGCAATTTCATCGCTTCCCATATTTCAAGGACAATGCATATGAATTTGGGCGGCCTGCTGTTGAATCACAGCATATCAGCGGCGTACAGAAGGTGTCATTAGAGGTGATCTCAACAGGAACAGTGCAGACCTGTGTGAAGGACAGGCCAGCAATTAGAGGCTGCATCCATGTCAAGAGGCTCTGGGCATGGCAGATTGCCTTTTCTATACTGCGTTATAGTGAGAGCTAGTGTCATCTCATATAATGCACCGAGTTATAAATAATTTCTGGATTACCCCAGCAACCTTTGTGTCTCTAAGATAGGCATCAGTGCATTAAGGCGGTACACTTAAAAGAGAGTTTAGCTTTGACCACTCGTTGACAGGCTGTCAGACACATTTGAGGGTTTTTTCGCCAGCTCTAGCGTAGTCTTTACTTTTGACCCTGCTACTCAAGCCGAAAAGGACTTCAACATAGAGCAGGCTAAAAACAGTGTGAGATTTCACAATCTAGCACATTAACACCTTTACATGAAGACATGACAAAGTGCAGTGACCATTATGCCGAAAAAAATCAATTTTTTATTATTTTCATCAAATTGTATTTTTTCCAAATAATGGGTAGATTATTTATTTATTAACTGTTAGTATTATTACTATTATCAACACAAAGTTTGTGTGTGTAAGCAGGAAAGAGGGGAAGAAAGAAAGAGAGAGAGCGAGAGAGAGAAAGAGAGAGAGAGAGAGAGAGAGAGAGAGAGAGAGAGAGAGAGAG
>JAUZST010073018.1:0-21546 GCA_034779995.1 Parotocinclus haroldoi
AAATACTTCATGGATCACATCGATGAAAGACAGAAATGTGTGGAGACCGATGATCCATCAAGTGACCGAGAGTCGGCTGCGAATGTACGGTTAATCCGTCCATCTACCTCGTGCAGTCATTATTGCATTGCATCAAAAGGATTTCACAGGCAATGTCATTGCTGCTTGTGAGAAAGCACTCCAATCAACCATTTAATTGAATCATTAAGAACAAAGAGAGTGGTTAAATTGCAGTGAAGAAGCCTTCAGGACGCACATGAAAGCCAAGCAATCGTCAGGATCATCATTACGTGCGGCTACGAGACCAGGGTCACTACCAGTACCACTACCCGGGACCTTCTTGCTGTTAAAATATTACATATTTTAAATCTTATTTCTGTTTATGTATGGTGATTTACTTACATTAAATACTCCTACTTTTACTTTATGTATCGTTTTACTTTATGTAATGTTAATAAAGTGATCTATCTGTCCATCTGTCCATCCGTCCATCCATCCATCCAGCTATCTTGTTTGGACTCCACCCATCTACGTTCCAAAGATGTGAGGTCAAGTGATATCTCTAAATTATCCAGAATTGTTTCCCACTTCTCTCTGTTCTGTCAGGTTTAAGCAGGTATGGAAGATGAATTACTGAATGAAAATCACTGGCTGATAAGACCAACAGTAACAACAACAATTAATCCTATAATGTTATGACATCATCAGGACTTCCAATATCGATGTCTCCTCCAAGTGTCCTCGAGGGTTCGAATAACTTTGGTCCGTAACTGGATCAATCACCAAAATGCACAGTTAGACGAGGACTACAGGGCTTAATTTAGGGCCAAATATAGAATGGGCTCGATCGTTCATTCAGTACACAACACAATGATGGTTCTTTTATCTGATCCTTGCCTCCATGTGCAAAAGCTTTCAGATTCATTGATGTTAAAATGGGAACTGACACATCTTGCTTGAGGCCCATCTGCTTGTTTGTGTACAGCTTTGTCTTTATTAAAGGTGTAGAAAAAATCCATTTAGACTATGGATTAAGCAATTACACATTTAAATGTCAAGGATTTGAAGGTTATTGAAATTCCTCTAATTTGTATTACCGAAACAAGGAGGTAGACATAAAAAATGTAACCCCTCACAAACCTCTAATAGTTCGCACTGTGTTTTTGGTGGAATTACTAATTACTGTCTTGTAGATTGTCTGTAATCCACATTTATATTTATACTGCTCACAAAAATTAGAGCATTTCTATCGCAATATCCCTTAGTTTTTGTGAGCAGTATAGTTAACATTATAGTTAACATTATAGTTTGTCAAATATAGTATTTTTTTAATTTTCATTTAATGATAACAGTTAAACAAACTGTTTAGCCAAATTGACCTGCACAGCAAAAGTACATAAATAATTTCTCCAATAAAAACTGTAAAAAAAAAAATCCTTATTATTGTTTTATTAATCACTTAAATTAGTAGTGTCATTATGTCACCACAGAGTCAGACAGGCCACATAAATTAATGAAGGTGGAAGTCAAAAAATGAGAGAAAAGGCAGAATACACATATAGATAAGCCAGACAGTTCTGGAACTCATCTCAAGAGTTAACATAGACAAATAGAACCCATTTTCTCAAAATAGCCTCAATTAGTGTTTACTAATTGCACTGTCATGCTGCAAATGTCCTGTTCTATCCAATCCCAAAGGTGTTTAGGTTAAGATACGGTGACTGCTATGACAACATGTATTTTGTCATTGGTAGATTGTGACCATGATGGTATGCACATGGTCAGCAACAATGCTCATATCAGCTGTTTCATTCAAGCACATTGGTTAAAATGGGCCAAGAATCATCTCCACCAGCCTGGGCTACTGACACAAGGCAGGTTGAATCCATGGATTGGATGTTGGTGCTAGATTCTGTCCTTGCCATCTGTGAACCATGGTAGAAATCGACATTCATGAGTCCTGGCTATGCAGCCTTGGCTTTCGGTTCTTGGCTGGCCGAAGTGTAAAGTGATGATGTTTTCTGCTCTTGTAGCCCATTTGCTTTAAGGTTGGTGTTCTGGTGTGCTGTGGTGAGCTGCTTTTCTGCTCACCACATTTGTACAGAGTGATTACGGGAGTTACCTTAGACTT
The DNA here is from genome assembly GCA_034779995.1 of Parotocinclus haroldoi. Classification (NCBI taxonomy): domain Eukaryota; kingdom Metazoa; phylum Chordata; class Actinopteri; order Siluriformes; family Loricariidae; genus Parotocinclus; species Parotocinclus haroldoi. The sequence continues at coordinate 2,132 of JAUZST010073018.1, forward strand.
TCTGAGAGCTCAGACTCATTCTCAGTAAAGTCTAGAGAAAGATATATGTGAAAACCCTAGGGAATCAGCAGTTGTAAAAAATACATCCTACCTGGCACTAAAAATCAAAATCACAGAGATCACACCATTCTGATAACTGATATGAACGACGCTCTTGCTAAAGTTGCCAGCCCATATCTGATTGATTTTGATTGATGCCTTTAACCATTGTAAAATGATTGGCTGATTAGATTATTGCATGAATAAGTAGATGTACAGGTCTTCCTAACAAAGACAGACACTCATTGGCCAGTTCATTATGTATATCTATTCAATTGCTCATTAACACAAATATCTAATCAGCCAATCACATGGTAGCATTAGGCATGTAGTCATGGTCAAGACCCCTAACAGAAATCGAGTACAAGAATGTGCAAATCAGATTAGAATAGCCAATCTGGTTCAGCATGATATAAGCATCAGTCAAATCTGCAGCAGCTGTGTGATGCTAACATGACCAAAACTCTCTGAAGAATGATTCCAGCACTTTGTTCAATCGACACTGTTCACAAAAAATGCTTGTGAGCATTACAGTTGCAGTTCTGCAGGCAAAAAGGGGTCCAACCCAGTGTTAGCACAAGGTTTAAAAGTGGCAGGTTTACTTCAAATTGAAAATTCAGACAGTTTGTGTTGCAAAATTACAACTGCAGTTACAAGTAGCTTGTAAAAATTATTTAATTTAGTCACAAGGACATCATAATAGCATCGCTTTTTTTCTTAGACTATTGAATTGTCCCCTTTAAACCGTTTCTCCGTTGCCCTGCGTTGCAGGAAGTTTGGGGTGTTTCCCAGTCGGTTTTTTAGTTTCCTACCCATAGTAAGGAAAATCCCGCCCCCGCGCTTTAATCGTGCCAGATAAAGCGTTTTTATTGGTCGATACAGTTGTCTTATCAGCTGGCAGAGCGTGGTGATCCAATAGTCGTGCAGGAACCGTTATTCCATAGAATACGGGTGGGGAAATGGACGCGTCTCTGTCAGCTGAGAGCTTTTTGTGTTGTAGAAGTCGGAAGTGAAAGAGAAGAGGAGACGCTCATGGCGCTGGGTAGGTGAAGCAGCATCCTTCCTTCACCAGAAGACAAGGGGACCGTGGCATTGCTTCGAACAACTGAAAGTCAGTGAGTATCTGTTCGGATTAATCCAGGATAAAGATCAGGTCGCTCTGGCTGTGTTTTTCACACTGTCATGAGATCAGTTTGGGCATGGCGTCCTTCCCCAATTACTGTAACACCGCGGGAGCAACCGAGGACGACACCGGAGAACCGGACCGGTCACTGCAGCACATGCTGAAAGCTATCGCAGACGAACGGAACCGGCTCAGTATTCGGCAAGAGATCAGCGGGCTAGGTGAGTGCAGCATCAGATCATACTAATTAAACATCTCGTGTGTCATTGTCATAGAATTTCCACAATAAAATAATAATAGGTCAGATCATACAGATTGATAACGCAATGTATCATTCAATGTCATATTATAACATTTCTTATAACATAAAGTTCAGTCGTTGTTAATCTAACCTGAATCGGATCATACAGGCAAGCCCAATTACACCTTTCTGTTCATCTTCAGTTAGATCACACCGATGAACCATCTCAGGTATAATTTTATATCAAAACTCTACAATAATGAAGCAGTCATGACCTCCAGAGCCGAGTCCAAGTCAAGACCAATACATTTAGTAATAAGGTCCGAGTCGAAACTGAGTTCAGATTTTTCCATCATTTAAGAATTAAATAATTTTGTTTGTTATTCATTATCATTCATTGTACATGTATTAATATATACTAATATATTTCATCGTATGTACTAAAGTATGACATTGAATAAGCCTAAAATTGCTATTGATTAAAAATAGTTTACAGTCGTGGTCAAACTAAGGTAATGTAACTTGGTGATGCAACTGATGATGATGATAATGATTCAGTTTCCCTTCCCTCAAACTTGTTAACAACTAAAGTCCACCTCACCCTGAGACTGAAAAAAGACCGAGCCCGAGACCGTTCGTGTATGGTGTTGAAACCAAATCGAGTAATAAAACAATAATGGGCAACAATTACGTTCAGCAATTTTCCTTCTTTTTGATCAGTGTTAGAGGATAAATAGAGAAATAATTGCAGAGTTTATTGAACTGCTTCTAATTTCTATTACTGAAAGGAGTTAGGCATTAAAAAATCAACCCACACAAATCTAATGAACCCTAATGTTTCCATTTTCAGTTAGACATTTAAAAAAAAAAACCCAGAACATTTATGGGCTTTAATTGCATTATCTTTAATGGAATATTGATGCTGTCACGTTGTGTTATTTAACTGAACTTTGTTTGCTTTGCAGCTAAATTTCAGTCAAATGCCCAAATTAAAATGTTTTGTTGTTTTTGAACGAGTGAAAGCTTTAACACAACTTAAAAAGAGCATAAATTACAAATTACAAGCTCGAGTTGCGTCCATGTTCATTCATAGATAGTCGAGAATTAGTTTCAGTACTTCTCAAAAAATGTGCAACTATTTATGGCAGTAAGCTGACACGGCAGGGTGGGATATAGATAATACCTGAATGGCCTAAAGAGCTTATGTGTTGCTGGCAGCTTTGCAATGGAATAAAATTATATCAATTTAAATAGTAAAACAAAATGAACAATGCTGATATTGTGGTAGCCCTCCACAAATAAATAAATAAATGTGCATGGGGAACACTGTAGTCATTATTATTGTACTGTATGCATTTCAACAGCAGCCATTCGGTACTAAAGGATGAATATTGCCATTACCATGCTATATATATCTTCCTGAAGAGAGTGAGATAGATGGTTAAGGATCTTGTTCAAGGGCTCAACTGTGGCTCATGCGAACTCTCAGCTTTTTGCGTTGGTCCAGAATCTTAGCCATTGAACTAGCCTGTTCCTAATGACCCAAGTGCCTGACGTAGGACATAACATGAGAGGTAAAGGCAAACCGCATCAGCTTCTTATATATGTAGTTGGGTGAAGCATTGGCTTGAGATTGTAGTTTTAAGAAGTGTGCTATAATGGGTATTACACTGCTCACAAAATTCAGGGGACAAATTTCAATTTTTTATGAGCAGTTTAGAAAAGAATGCCATAAACAAATAATAATATCAATACCAATCTGTATTAACAGATCTTTGGTTTTCAAGTTCTGAAATCATAATGTCACATGGTACAAAAAAATCTGTTATCGGCCTAGATTTAAATTGCAAATTTTAAATTGCCGTAATTGTAAGATCGGGCATACAGAAAGAGAAGCTGCTTAGCATTGCTATTGTGTACGCATGTTTCTTTACTGACCAGGTGTATGACATTACACTAATTATCACATGAAGGGAATTTTAAATGAAAACCTCTCCAGGGTGGTTTGGTGCAGGGAGATGAATAAAACTGAATAAGAAAACACCCTCCAAACATTATACAGTGGAGTATCGCCTGTTTGTGTTGTTTGGTTTTATGCTTTGTTGCTTACTATAAATATGAGTCTGAATTCCAGTGGCAGCATGATGGCGCAGTGATTAACGCTGTTACCTCACATCTCCAGACATCTTCTGTTTCCCACCTTGGGCTCCACTTGTGGGCATTTTGTATATTCTCCCTCTTTCTGTGCGGATTGCTTTTGGGTTCTCTGCTTCCCTTTCACATTACAAAGACATGCCAGCTAGGGTCTCTAAAGTGTCCCAGTGTGTGAAAGCTGGGGAGAGGCCTGTCAATGAAGTATACCCTAAGGCTGTAACAGCAACTCCAGTATACCTGTATACTATACATTTATATATAGATTATAGAAAGAATTGTATAGGCTTATGCAAAAGTTTAGATCATTCTTGTCAGATGATGTTTCACTGCTCGACAATTATAGAAATAAGTTGGCACAACCTTTTCATAGAGTCAACAGGAGTATGAATTACAGTGGGTACGGAAAGTATTTAGACCCCTTTTAAAAGGTTCATTTTATTTCTCATTAATGTACACTCCACTCTTAATGCATCCCATTTTGACAGAAAAAAGCCAGGCGTAGAGATTTTTGCAAATATATATAAAAAATAAAAACTGAATATCACATGGTCATAAGTATTAAGATTCTTTGCTGTGGCACTCCTTCTCCTTCTTGAGATGGTTCTTCTCCTTCATTGGAGTCCAGCTGTGTTTAATTGAACTGATTGGATTTGATTAGGAAAGGCACACACCTGTCTATATAAGACCTCACAGCTAACAGTGCATGTCAATGCAAATGGCCTCCATAATCCTTAATAATAATCCGACTGTCCAGCGAAACTGGACTAATTTTGGCTGAAAAACCTTGGTGAGAAAGGTAAAGAAGAACCCAAATATCACTGTGGCTGAGCTCCAGAGATGCAGTATTGAGATGGGAGAAAGTTCCACAAAATCAACAATCACTGCAGATCTTCACCAGTCGGGGCTTTATGGCAGAGTGACCCGATGGAAGCCTCTCCTCAGTGCAAAACATATGAAAGCCCGCATAGAAAGAATCCGAGACTATGAGAAATATGATTCTCTGGTCTGAAGGGACGAACATTGGAATTTTTGGCATTAATTCTAAACGGTATGTGAGAAAATGTATGTCTGTTTTTTCTGTCAAGATGGGATGCTAAATGTACATTAATCAGAAATAAATGGAACTTTGTATTTTAGAAAATGGCAGCAATGAAACAAAGAGTGATAAATGTAAAGGGGTCTGAATACTTACCCACTGTATTTCTGAAAATGGCATGCCATATGGAAAGAAGCCCAAAACGTTGTTTAATGACTTAATTCATTTAAAACTTATTTCCACAGTGTATGCGTAAAAAATATCTGTATATGATTGATATGTAGAAGACTGGCTAGTTGAATATGACACATAAAATAACACACAAAACTACATTTCAGAAAAAAAAAACTTGATCAAAACCTCTGCTACAGTTGCCTTGTGTGTGTGTATGTGTGTATATATATATATATATATATATTAGTGCTTTTGGTTACATAGTTCCCTTTTGTTAACACAGATCAAATGCTCCGTTTTAATAATTGAGGGTGGAAGTGGAGGGTTAGCTGAGACATGCATTCAGATACATTAACATACAAAAGCAAGTATGAAGTGCTTATCATACTAAAAGCAAATCAGTGCAACTTAACCAGACATGTTTAGAAAGGTATGGTATACAGTATGTAGGCCTATATGAAGAAGAACATAAAGCAACTATCAATATATGAACTTGTGTATACAGGAATCTTAGAAATTCAACACTTAATTTTTGATCATTTTTTTAAATCATAGAACAGTCTTGTGCAGTTAGTCAGCTTGCTGTCTGTTTCTAATGTTACCTGCATTACAGTACTGTGTTGTGTATTGTTTTGGATTATATACTGCCTATACATTATTTAAATGTAGTTTTAGTGGTCATTGCACTTTGCAGTTCTACCATTACACTCTAGTCTCTGTTTCTCTGCATAATTTGTCATTTAACTCTATTCTTTAATGGTCAGGACCCTCACAGATCAGGTACTATTTCAGAGGTGGATCACTCTCAGTACTGCAGTAACACTGACGTGAGGGTGTTTGAGTGTGTGTTGCACTGATAGGAGTGCAACAGTGCATGCTTTTAATTGCATGTACTTAATTGAATTTAATTGTGTATTTATGTCTGGGATTTAGCCTAAAAGAGTGTTCTAAATGCGTTCAGTGGCTTACAGTATGACTTTCCATCTTGGTTGTTTTACTGGTAAAATGCTATTGTCAAGGCCATAATAACGTACAATTTGCAGTGAGTGATATTTGTGTGGTCAAAGGAACAAGGCTAAAGTTAGTGAGAGAATAGCAATGTGTAAGCCAACAACTCCTGCTGTTTTTCTTTAGCAGGTACAGCATCATTTACAATTCCTCAACAGAAAGAAAATTCTAATTGGCCAAAATTGGAAACAGACCGTAATATATGTTAAAAAATCCCAATTGGCCAAGAAAATTAAAATTGGTGCATCTCTTAGTTTTAGGTAAAGAGCTAGCTTGGTTTGTGCACCCTCCCTGTGCATTTGCAGTAGTCTGTCCTATCTGAATGCAAAACACATTGAACGCTTAACACTTTTAAAACTGTTTATTACACAGTGAGTGAGAATTTTAGCTTGCACATCATTAAAACAATAATTAAGATATGACTGTTGGCGTTACATGTCGCACAAAAATGCGTTTGTGAGCTGATTTGATGTCAGTCCAGTCTTAAATTCCATCTCAGTATTGGATCAGTGTCCTAATAATGATAGTCTTGGTCTGTCAGGACAAACCTACATTGCTAAACGTATCTTGAAAGGTCTGTACAAAGCAAGACCAAATTGAACTCTGATGTGCATACTGGTGTTTAGCAACACAACATTTGGCTGATTGTACAGCAGTTCAGCTGACAAGGCTTGTTAAACCTGAGGCAATTCGATCTTTGCTCCCTGTAGGAATTACTGCAGTCCCTTTAGGAGCCTGTCCCGAGTGACTAGCCCTGTCCGTGCAATTACTCAGTTCAGTGACTCTGGAATCAGTTTACTAAAGAAACACACTGTGCCGGTTACACTGAAAAACTGCTTACTAAACACTTAAGACGATCATATGACTGGACATGTGAAATAATGTGCATTAGGCATGCAGTTACTGGAAATTTATCAGTGGCTAAGGTTAGGATGTCAGATATTGCTGCAGTCGTAGGAAATCCATTGAACTAATGCCTGGTCAGTAGAATTGATGTTTTTCTGTATGAGATCATGTTAACCCAGTAAGATAAAGACAAACTGATGAACCGAGGCTCATGGTGCTAAGCTGTTAAAGAGTTCTGTGTTAAGCAGCGGTTTTGTGCATCTTGTACACGTTTTTGTTTAGATATACTGTCATTGATGCTGATAAGGTTCTGGCAGTGGTTGGCTTTGTTATGCCATATGGTTTTAGGGGACAGTGGCCTTTCTCCCACTGAGAGATCCTTCTGGCTTTGACACAGGAGTAACTCACAAGCCAAACTGTACTTCATTTTGCAGAAGAACATTAAACATAGATTGATATTTTGATAATGTGTCAGCGTTTAACTTGTGGTACATTTGTATTCATTGTTCTGTGCTGTACCTATTGCATGCTTATAACACCGGCTCTCCTGCAACCCTGTTCAGGATAAAGTTGAAATAATGCCTGGTCAGTAGAATCAATGTGTTTCTGTATGAGATCATGTTAACCCAGTAAGATTGTACGATACGTTTGATTTTAAACCAAGGCTTCAGCTGAATTTGCAAGTGAGTGAACTGAATGAATGTGGTGCAAGTTAAAGTGTGACCATAACCCAAAAACATCAACAATTCATCTTATGTGTTATTCAGTGTCGTTCTGTCCTCGTGTAGGGGACCCATGACCCTGCGTATAGATATAACCTTGTGTGTGTCGCTGAAATGGCCACTGATGCCAATCGCGTCGTTAAATGAGCCAAACTAGGAATAATAATAATAATGAGTTCAACTTATATAGCGCCTTCCACAAACCCAACGTCGCTTTACAAGACTGAACGAGCGACCCCCTACGGCACTCAGCCTAAACTGCCAATAGTCTGGCATCAGACGATCTGAGGCTACGGGATGGATTATACATTTTTTAAAAGATCTGAAATGTAAACAGGACCCAGGACAAGCAGTCCTTAAAAGTAAAAAGAAGGTTTCTTGTAACGGATATGCATGGTAATCAGCAGTTTAATTTCACAATGCATTCGATTAGGTATGGGATAATATTTGAGTAGTAAAATCTAAATAATAAATGAATAATAATAATAATATGTTGCTATTGATCCATTTTGTCTGCAATTACATGCATCATGATACATATTGTGTATCGTGAAAATGTCTTTAAATATTGCTATAAAATGTTTTACCCTACCTAGGATCATGTTGCAGCACATAACAGAGCAGGATGATTAAGTAATTACAAAGTTGAAAAGTGACTATTTAAATGAAGTGCACTAGCACACTAAAAGGCGATGTAATACACCTGTTGCACACACTACACTAAGCTGTACAGTTGAACTTGGTATATGATTTCCCACTGTAACGTCCTTATTTCACACCTAAACCATTTTCCCACTATAAAGAATGTCGATCTGGAGCATCCCAGAATCAGAAAAAAGCTGTGACCGTATGGAAATAAAGAATAAACACAACGTTACTTGCATTGACATTCATTAACATAATAAGTATGAACCCACATATTTCATGTTTAGTCTGCTCAACATGATCTCATTTTTTAATATTCGTCCACTAGTGCTTTTAGGCCAGTAACCCATTCCAAAAAAATTACAACAGTAAAGCATTTACTAGTAATGTTCCCACTTCTCATATCAATTAAAGGTTATGCGATACCACAAAGATAACCAATGAGAGTTTTTCAGTTGCAAATTTGCCTCATTCCTCCAAACATGCTTTGAGGTATACAACAGTACAGGATCGCCGTAATGGCATTTTCCATTAAAACATTTTCTACACGTTTTCTTTTAGGAACAACCCGAGCCTTTGTAAGGTGTGGTTTGTCTTGTTGAAAATTAACGGTTGGTCCTGGAAAAGATGACATCTTTAGGGCAGCATATGTTGCTCTAAATCTTAATGTGCTTTTCTGCAATAATGCTGGCAGCAGGGAAGTCTATATGACCTCTGCTAAAGGGCACTGATGCAACTATATGCAATTACAGACCATGGGTTTTGGACTTGTTGCAGATAAGAGTCTGTATGTTCCTTTGAATTGTTGATCCAGATAATTCAGTGTCCATTTCTGCCTAAAAGAAGTGGAACACTTGGATCATCTGACCACAGTATCAACTATAGTTGAACCCTAAACCTTCTGCTTAAAATTAAGCACTGTACTGCCGCTGCGTTTTGACAAACATTTATGCATTTATGCTTATAAAATCCACTGTCATAGTGCATCCGCTGTGTTGTTCCTTAGCTTTTTCCACTATTGTAATGCTATTCCCCCTATTAAAGGTACGAAGATCAGATCGTGATCTGATTTAAATTTGGTGACATGACGTTATTAGTTCTGCTGTTTCATACAGCTATGAAAAATTTTTTTTTTCACATGTCAAGAGAGGCCCGGAACTAGAACATAGGTGTATTTTAAATGAGGTCTGGTGCTATTATTAGGCTGCAGCTTCCATCAATTTATCTGCTCAGTGCACTGTATCATTAGGTGGTGTGTTCTAGCTCTGTTTTTTGTCTTTAGTTTTAGTTTAAAGATGAGCAGTAAGAAAATTTTTTTTTTTTTTTCAAATCATCAACTTTTTCAAATCACATTTTTTAGTTTCAATAGCAAGTTAATGTATAAACCTTCAAAAATAATACAAAACTAAATTAAAATAAAAATAATATAAAACTGTCTGCTTGTGTATTTGTTGAATTTTTTTTTTTTTTTTTTTTTTTAATTAATTAATTTATTTTTTTAAGCTTAATCAGATCCTAGCTGTTTCTGGTTCGGTTGTGTTGTTGAGATATTGCTTATTTGTACTAACATGAGGTTTGGTCTGCTAGGAAGAATATGTGGAATATTGGATGTTGGCAAAGTAACAGATTATTGAATATGTGAAGTTAAAACGTTTATATGAAGCCTACATGAGCAAAATAAGTTGGATGATTCTTTCTGTAAAAGACAGAGAGAAGGTCAGTGATACCATCCCGAGGCTCTGAGAGAGAGAAGCTAACACCTGTGACGCACAAACATTGTGAATCTAAAACGTGGCAATATTAGTCTGTATTCTATTGTAGTCTGTACCAAATTGTTGTGCTAAAAGGTGAGCTAGTAGACACTTATCATCCAGAAGTTGCAGGTGTTTTGGAAACCAAACTAAAATATTGTGAATCAGAGAGTATAGCTAACCTTGGGCATGATACTGTTTCTATGCCCATAACCATGGAAAATTGGATTAATTCTGTACAGAAGGTGTGTAAAAATAGGAAACGTATGACACCTGTTGGTCACATGTAATTTGTGTTCAAGATAATACGAATTAGATGTATTGGCTAAGCATTCTCATGAGGGAAGCGCTTAGATTTGATCAGAGGCCTTTAAAATAGGGCCTCCGAGTCCAGAAGGTTGGAATTTTGACCTCCTCTCTGTTTTCGGGACGAGGTATTTCCTCACATGTTGGTTTATTCTTGAATGTAACCAAATAAATGTTTATTTCTTCTCAGATTTTTGGACTCGGTCTCGATCACTGGGTGAAAATGATTCTGTCAGCCTTGCAAACCCCACGACAAATACAAAGCACTTTTGCCATCTTCTCTGGATCAGGGTGTCTGCTAAATGCTATATTGTAAATGTACTCTGGTAGTGAAATAAAATGAATATTTAGCACTGATTAACGTGGTTGCCATGATTGAAGAAATTTCAAAACGGGCTGTTCTTCGAAAGCACATTTGAGGATGAGTAAGTGAGACCTGAGTCATACCATCGATTTCCTTTTTCTGTCATGGAATCCTTGTCGTGACTTAGTCATGAGGTTTATCCTCACAAGCCTGTGAAGTTGTTTTTCTGCTACGTTTACTCCTGCTGTGTTTGTATCAGCCCTTGCACACTCTTGGTTGTCATAATGTTCCTTGTTTTGTGGGTCTTGCACATCTTTGTAATGTTAATGGCCTAACCTACAAGAAGCTCATAGATAATATTGATATTATTGAATGCAGTCTTATAAACAGTATCCCATATTCAGGGAAATCTGTTATCAGCAGCATGGCATTGGATTTGAACGGTTTTTGTTTTTACTTGACATAATTAAATGTCACTGAGTGCCTTCATATGCGCTTAATAATCCCATTACTTCAGAAAATCTGATTTAGTCAGTTATCAGCGACCCACTACAATATGAGAGACTTGATCAGTTATATAAATGTATATTTTCCTTTTGACTTCATTGGGTGAACAAAACCAGCTTGCAGGAATATTTGAGAGAGTAACAGGATCAGGGATCAAGCCCAAATAAGCAGCTTCACTTTAGAGACAAGCTCCAAAACCCTGCAATCCACAACTACCAATAGTTATTTTTTTTACTAACTAACTTTATAACAAAATAAAACCAAAGTTGCTTAGAATATAGGGACCTGGCAAAGTGTTTAATTACACTGTGGTTGTGTTGCTGTACAGATTACTGGAATAAAATCCAGATATCAGGTCAATCAGAGTGAATCTCTGACAACGCACATGGTCACAGTTTTGCATCGTTGCACCCCTATGTGGCTCCAGTGTTATGTTAGCTTAGTTATATAAACCTAACCAAAATAAAATGTTGTACATTGTTGAAATGTAATGAATAACATATTTTTGGATTATTGTCTGCCTTTTAAACATGTCATACAATGCCCTGGCCTAAACTCAAGCAGTATCAAATTAATGATTTCCTGGTTAGTAACAACTGCAGAATTGTTCTCCCTCTTTCAGTTTTCCTCGCTCTGTGTGGCACTGAAGTGTCATACTCTGTCACAATCTCATTACCGAGAGAGTCATTGTGTCCTACTGTGATGTCCTCTTTGTCCTCCAGTCTTCATTTGTATTCTCCACTTCTTCTCTGATCCTCTTTCTTTGTAGTTACATTTTTGATCAGTATTGCATGTGGTGCTTGGAGCACTTCAGTAAGCTTAATGTTAAGTGTTTAGTTACTGTGGATGAAGTGGAAGGTTGGTGTGATGGTCATGTTTTTAATCCGGAGTGAGAGACGATCCACAAAGGATTGATGTTACTACGTTGTTTTTTTTATTTCAACCAAGCAAGAACAAAACCTCAAGCGCAGTTTGATGACCAGTTGATTAAACAGCGGGAGTCCGCTGATGGTTGTCTGAAACAAAAACTTTCAGCCACACAGGCCGGCCATGTGTGAATTAGCATCGTCACCCCTGACCTAATTAAATAGCAACTGCTTTAGTATTACAGCAATGGCATTAAGCTGCTGCCACACCTATGACAGTTTATTTCTAAAACATTTAGTGATCTGAAACTGTTTGCCAGGTCAAATAAAACCAGTTTCTCTATCACATGTGCTTCAGATTTTTTCCTAACATTTACACCACGTATTCCAGCATTAAACTAAGGACAGGGCTTAAAGATTTTCTCATTTACAAGGCACATCTGCAGTGAACAAACGTGAGTCATTAGCAGTCAATTTAAGATGCCTTACAAATAGGGTTGTGCAATATTGACAAAAATGATAGCTAAATATTTTTCTGGTATTTTGTTATTTTGTATTTTGGTATAACTTTCCAACCTTAAAATGTATTTGTTAAAGTCTTATGAAGATATGAATTGTTGCTTGCTAATGCTATGAGTGGAAATAACACTGAGGGAAACTTAATCTTAAGGAAAACAGGCCTTTATTTTATTTACTTAAAACTGGAGCATTCAAGTTTAAAACTGTATCGCAAAAGGTTTCACATTTTGCAACAGCAGCATATTTATGGTTTAGTTAACCATCCAAGGCATAACTGTCCTTTACAGTGCAATAAAATGAAGTTTATTATAATCTTCATGGTCTGCCTGGTAATTAGCTTGCAGATGGTGAAATATGGTGAAAGTAGATGTGGAGCTGTCTAACTGCTGACTTTTGGGCCACATCTATTTTTTTCAGAGTCAAACATTATCCAGTGAGGGAGAAATTAAAACTAGTGATATAGACTTTGAGGCTGGTAGTGTCTGTATTTTGTCCCCCGGTGTAGTTTTCACTATTTTTTTATTTTATTTTTTTACTTCAGGTCCGTGCTTTTAAGTACAACGCTAGCTTAGTTTGTGAACAATTCATGAACCCAGGTAGGATTGAGAACTTGTAAAGCATGCTTTTGACTGATGTTTACAAAGGCAGTGATATACTTGATAATGTCAGCTTCTCACATTGTTAAAACGGCAATTCATATATTATCCATTACTTAGTTTGTTTTATTAAAAAAAAAAAAAGCTTTAAACATGCATTTTATCAAAAACATTTTCTCTGTGAATGTTGAGTATGGAGTATTTTCATTAAGGATATCAATAATTGTAATTTGACCAAGCCCAAACTTTAAGCTTATTTAAGAACATCCAGGGCACAGGCAAACATGTACCCTGAATAAAATGCCGCTTCATTGCAGGGCTGGCTAGGGGTTACTGTTGCCGCTTTAAGTCGTTTGATTGGTGACTGGGTGATTAAACAGTAAACATCTATCCTTATCGTTTTGCTCAATCCCAATGAAACTGAAATTCACTTCCACTTTCTCACCCCATGTTTGAACCATTGTAGATCAGTCATGCACACAGCTGTCTGTGTTCACATTTACCCAAATTACAGTGACCTTATCCAACCTGGCTAGAAACCACCCAGAGGTCACCTCAAAGCTGTCATTTTAACAAGACAGACGAATGCATCGCTCTTCTGATCACTGTTGCAGTTACTGCAACTGAATATTCAAAGCTGGAGGTTTATCGTCCTTCTTCTGATTCATTTAGAATTTTGCAGTTTTGTAGTTAGGGTTAATTATTATTTGTTTTTTATCTCTGTTTCTAAGCTTCAAATCTTAAATCATTAAGCGATGTACTGAATGTGGCGTCTCGTAGGCTTCTCAAGACTGTTTCCTTAAAAGCTACTCTTGTGAAAAAAGCATTGATTTTTTTTTTTTTTTTTACTTTCTACTTTCTACCTAGAAAACCCTTTTTTCCTGTAAGAGGCTGATGCAGCATCCTGAAATAAACATCTCAGCAGGGGAGCTGATGGTATGCTGCAGCTCGGTTCATCAACAGTTCATGCTGTTCTTGCATCCCTGTAATCCTTCAGCTGACCCAATAGCTTATACAGTATTTAATAAACACATCAGGCATTCAGCACTCAGACGGCACCGCAGTTTCTAGCCCACAACAACAAGATCCTGGATTCAGGTTCAACGGTGTCTTCCAATCAGATTGGGCGTCACATGCAGACACGATTTGCTGTGTCAAGGTTGTGATTGGTTCAGGATCTGCAATAGCAGCCTGCAACAGACTAGCATTACATCCACCAGAGCCCCAGTGACCCAGCCATTAGGATAATGTCAGGAATCCGAATTTTGGCACCACTAGTACTTCTTTGTGCATTTTACCCAAATAGAATACATTTGTTTGTATTTCAAACCATATCATCAAGCATAACAGATTCAGAAAAACACTCTTTTGATACAGTTATTAATTGATTAGTATTTGGTATGTTCCCCTATTTGCGGTAAAGACAGCACATACTCGAGCAATGGTATCTCCACAGAGATCCAAACAAAACATTATTTAAAAGCAGGCTCGGATTTTTGTATTCTGTATCTACACTTTTCCAGCATACTTGATATTTAAGATATTTTGTTTTTTATTGGCATGCTAGTCTGCTGCACACAAGTATAAATGGCGTTTTTGCAGACTGGTATTAATCTCAAGACAGAAAACGAACAGCACTTCTCCTTTTGACTCGTTCCCATTTCAGTGCTTTGCCTAATTTATTTATGTTGCTTCCTGTTTTATAAATGGAAGAGCAGCATTGTTCTCCAATTCCAAACACGATAAAAAGCTCTTTAAGGATTGCATTTGAACTGTTAGATTTAGTTTTATGTGGATAAATATAAAAATTGAAAGAGAGAACATGTTTAACCCTATCATGTAGAGATTATTAAATAATGGAGGTGGATTTATTTCCACTTATTTTTCTTACCCCCAGACAAGTCTTAATTGGGAGTCCAATTGGGTTTTTTTCAGTATCTGTTATATTTCGGCAAAGTTAACACAGCTATCTGTAATTGTGGACATCATGCATTAACGGTTTAAAATGCTCTTTGATAGTGAATTCCATCCATCCATCCATTATCTTCTGCCAATCCATCATAAGGCATACACACACAGTCATACACTAAGGGGCACTTTTCAAAGACACCAATTAACCCAACATTCATGTCTTTGGACTACCAAAACCTGAGTACCTGTAGTAAACCAACACAGATAAGGGGAGGACATGCAGACTCTACACAGAAAGAACCCAGGAATTGAACCCAGGACCTTCTTGCTGTGAGGCAGAGGTGCTATCCACCGAGCCACCGTGTAACCCCCCCCC
Source organism: Parotocinclus haroldoi (assembly GCA_034779995.1). Taxonomy (NCBI): domain Eukaryota; kingdom Metazoa; phylum Chordata; class Actinopteri; order Siluriformes; family Loricariidae; genus Parotocinclus; species Parotocinclus haroldoi. The sequence continues at coordinate 17,256 of JAUZST010073018.1, forward strand.
CCAATATTGAATCATGTTTTTTAATTTGAAACAGTTGTTAACGTCCACAAGCGTGGACCGTTACATTTTCACTTGTAGTACAAAACACCCACAGATTAAACTTTGATAAGTTTTCCCTACAACCTGTTTAATCAGAAAAAGATTTTGCTCGGTCTCTCTTGCAGAATAAAAGGATTTGACAGATATTTTAGAGGTCAGATAGATGGTCATGTCCACTGTCATCCACCACTTTGGATTTGTAGCCGAAATTTCAGGTTATCAAATTTAAATAAAAATAAAGAATATACAGCAAAATAGTCACGGGGATAGCCATATGTTGGTTTGGATCAGCTGTTGCAAATCATAAGACTGACACTTACGTTTGAATATCTGTCCACAGTTGTGAATACCATCGGCCATTTTGAGTCATTAATGTCAACTTGACATTTTGAGTCAAGTTGACATTAGTAAAAATTCATGATTGTGCTTGCTTGTTTTCAGATTTAATAAGGGTAAAAAAAAGCATTTATTAATGCCAAGGACTCGTCACTGTCGCTGTCGTACTATTGAGAAATTCACGGCTACAGTGAAAGGATATCATTTAAATGACAAACAGCTAGAGAACCCATGACATTTTAATGTTATTATTGCATATTATTTGCTTTTATTTCAGCCTTTATTTGTGCTTTAATTAGGGTTTCAAACGTTTAAAATGCTGCTGCTCACAAAACTAGGGGATATTTCATAGTTTTTGAGAGAGGTATATTAGCTACCTGTACTAAGAATGTGTTGACTAAAAAGCTATTGTTCTGGTAGTCACTCTTTCATTATTAAATTTTTACTGAAATTTTAAGTAATAAAGGGATTGTGCTGCAGATTACATTTCCCATTTTTCCAGCTATATGGTACGTTTCAGAGTGAAATACAGGCAAACAAAATTAGTTGATTGTGACTAACATAATACAATTTATACATTTAACGTGATTAAATACACTGCTCACAAAAATGGGGGGATATTTCATTAGAGGGTAAAAATATACGATGGCAGAGTATACAGCACTGTACTTTATGTATTGGAAGTGTATTATTATTGTTATGTTGCAAGCACTAGTGCAGTCTGTTTTTTGCTTCTTTTGCCTAGCTGGTGATACAAGCAGAGATGGGAGTTAAAGCGCAGATGTCTGAGCATTCTCTCATGCTCTAACACAGTTGATGTGTTTAGAGATATCTTTTTGTGTTTGTGTAAATGACTTTCCACCACTTATTATTAACAAGCTGTAAATGGTGTCTGTAAGTGTGTGCGCCTGTATTATTGTCATTAGTACCGCTTTGTTGGCTTTTGCGATTCTGCTATCACTGTACAAAAGGTACTATTGTGTTGCTTGAGCACCTGGGCCCGCATTTCAGATACTCCAGATGTGTTTTTGTGGGGATTTGGATAAATCATTCCTATGATGCACCAACAGGATAAAAGGAATACACAGCAATAAGGGCTAATTTAATATAGCATCAGGTATATCACAAGTGGATTCTGCTGCAGTGTGTATGAAGAGAGCATTACAGACTGTTAATGCCTCAAACGTGGGTAGATGCCATGTCTATTAGTTCTGCTTTTTGTATCATTCTCAAGTTATCTAATTAGCTAGCAAAACTGCTGCCATGCCTTCAGCTCCCTGTGCATAAGAGACTAATTTGTCTATTTCAAACATTTCACGTTTACCCATAATTCACAGTATTTATCACAATCCACAATATTCAGTGCGTGTCGTTTTATATGATACATGTGCACGTGTAAACAACCCGACTTATTTCACTGCTTATAAAATCATAACATCACAAAATGACTGACATTACAGACACCGTTGTTGCTAGTACAGCCTTTCTGAGCAAGCTTTAATAAAGTGCACTTCTCAACATAATGTGCTTTTTTTAATTATGCCACCACATTTTCTAGGTGTACATGACTGGTATAATAATACAGTCGATTCCGGTTAATTGGAGCACCAGTCTCTTCTTCTGACCAAATCCTAAAGTACCGAATCAAATCCTATTATATACATGTAATGTTATTTCGCTTGTTTGGACCAAAATTCCGCTTAATCGGAAACCAAAAACCTGTCTCTTCCTCTATCGTGTGACCCCCCCCCAGTTTCTCCCCGGCCCTCTACTGCCACCTACAGGTCTTTACAGGTCCACCTACGTTGACTGGAATTTAGTAAGAATTTGTTTTTTACAGTATTATACTTCACATCCTGAGTATCTATACATTGTGTTGTAGATAATTTCAAAAAAGTTGGTTGCAAATTTATTTTTCAATAAACAAAGTTGGTAAGCAACAGTAGTTCTTGTTTGTACGTTCGCTATATGTGTAAATCGTACAATAACGGTTTAATAAACATTTAATATGTTATATAAATTATACCACGTCCCGTCTTCTTACATAGGGCATGTTCGATTAATCGAACCAGCCGGTTATTAGGACCAAAACGATCCCGTCCCCATGTGCCCCCATTAACCGGAATCGACTGTACACATGAACAAGCGAATGTGAATCATGCAGCAAGACAACTACCCTAAGCACTCAAACATAAATAAAGTTAATGATTTAAAAAGTCAAAGCCCTGACCTTAATCCAGTAGAAATGATGTGGAAGAACCTGAACCTGAAGTTTAGAGCATGTTTAGAGTTTAAGCTGTTCAATAGAGTGAAATGGGCCAAAATTCCACCAGGCCGATATGCAGGACTGATCAACAGTTACTGGAAATGTATAGCTGCTGTTGTAGGGGTTTGCGTTAGATACTGAGCAAAGGTTCACATACTTTTACCATTCACAGATATGGATTCTTAATCATTTTCCTCAATACAATAAAGAACCAAGTATAATGTTTTTGTCTTGTTTGTTTCATGGTTTTAGGAATTGTCTGAATATCGACTTTAATGCAGACAGTTTTAAAAGGGTTCACGAAATTCCAAGCACCCCTGGATCCTACCCAGCACGGACAGAACTTACGTTCCGGAGCAGAACTCGATTGAGGTGAGGGAACCTGCGGTGCTGTTCGGGTCAGCCAGCAGCTCGTCCACAGGGATCCCGACGGAGACGACCCTCACAGGGTCTGGATACGTCTCGTCAAATACAGCGCGTAACCCCTGAATAGCCTTAGCTGCAGCAAGCGGGACCTCCTTGGCATATACTTGCTATCGGGACACAAATCAGAAGAGGGAGCAGCTGAATGTGCGTTCCGTACGTATAGGAACCTCCTACAAAAACAGACTTCACAGCTCATCTATCAGCTAATCTCCGCTCCGCTTTACCTTGGCTTCAGCGATCATGGAGGAGGCGATCTCTTCAGAGCGCCGCACCTCTTGAGTGGTCATGGGTCCCTTAGCAGTAAAGTCAAAGCGAAGGCGATCTGGAGCTACCAGGGAGCCGCGCTGATCCGCTTCAACCAGCACTGCTCTCAGGGCAAAATTCAGGATGTGGGTGGAGGTGTGATTGCTCATGATGGGTCGCCGACGAGCCTGACAGAGCCCAAGAGTGAGGAGGGAGAAAGAGGGGATATGATGAGTCGATCATAGACTTCCCAATAGAAAAACGGCATGGATCATTATTTCCCCCGACCTAATTTCTATCCACCACATTATAGGCATCTGAGGGAGAAGCTGTGCTCCAGATTCATTTAGAAATCACCGTTATATACAAGGTTTAAAATGCTGTATGCGAATATACTCTTAATTTGACAGGATCAGCCCTGAAATACGAAAGGACCGTATTAGGTATTACCAAAATGAACTACCTCTTCACCATACAGACTAGTGGTTGACCGAATTGCTTAACAACGGCCGACGTAAATACACTGCTCACAAAAATTATGGGATATTTAATTTTTGTGTAGCAGTAAATTTAGAGAGACGGGATTTCACTGACAGAAAATACATTGCTCACAATAATTAGAGGACATTTTATTACAGGAGATTTCATTCCAAAGTATCACCTAATTTTCATGAGCAGTATAAATGAATGTATTACAATATAGCATATTCTTTTTTCGAAGGAAACGAAAACAATGTGTTACTAGGGAGGGGCAAAAATATTAATTAATAATTAAATAAATGTAAAAAATGTTTAATTAATATACAGTGGAGAAAAGTATTTGATACAATACCGCAACAGGTTTGGTTTTTCAACCTACAAAGAATGGAGGAGTCGAAATTTTTTTATCGTAAGTACACTTCAAATGAGAGGGGGATGATATTTTTTTAATTCGGAAAAATGACATCAAATTATTAAAAAAATTATTATAATAAAAAATTT
>JAUZST010073029.1:0-21546 GCA_034779995.1 Parotocinclus haroldoi
GATGTTTTACCTTTAACTTGTTATTATTTTGTACTTAACTATTGTAAGTCGCTTTGGATAAAAGCGTCTGCCAAATGTAATGTAATGTAATGTAAACACTTGCATATATACAGATTAGCCAAAACATCAGAACCACCTGGTCCGTAACACCATCTAAATGGGTGACAGTGCCAAACTGACATCCACATGTCTGGACCCAGAGTTTCCCTGCAGAACATTACCCAGAGCATCAAAATCCCTCCACCAACTTGGTGTTCTGGTGAAAGTCACTTCAGCAGATCAATGATAGCATGGTCCAGACAGTCCACAACCAGGATTATATGACCATGCAACCTAATTATTTTGCTCCAACGTCCAGTCAGCACTGTAATGTTTACTCCTGGGAACATTTCTCCCATGTCCAACACTATGAGAACCAACTGTTCACGTACTGTCTAATATATAACACGAAGTTTTAATGAAATAATCATTTAGTTATATGTTGTTCGGGTAATGTTTTGGCTGATCAGTGTATATACAGTATTATCATATATCTTTTCCCTCCTGGTCGCTTATCTATATATTTATGTATCTATGTATTTCTATGTTCGATATGCAGGGCTGAAGAGGAACCTATGGAGGAAGAGCCACCATTGTAGATGACTGGTGATGTCCGTGTGTCAGTGACCTCCGTGGCTCACAGCCTCTGACTGGTGTGACCTCACACTGCCCTCTTCATCCGTTTCTTTCGAACGCTCCATGGCACCAACGCCTCAGAGAGCCTTTACACCACAGAAAGAGAAACAGACGGAAGACATCTAATAAATAAATCCAAGCACGCCAGTGTGGAAAACCTGCACTGTTTTGGTCTGTCTCTGTCCAGAGTGGGGCGTGTCCATCCGCTCTGTCCTCACAGACGCCTGCTCTCAATGGACTCACGTCCCAGATGTGAGAGCTGGTGCTTTCAACGACAAACTTCATGGCCACTAAAGCGTCCGCATGGTTCCGACTGTGGACTTTGTCATGGCTGCGTCCTTGGGCTTTATTTCTTGTCTTATTGGTTGTTTCATTCGTTTCGGCTTTTCTTGAGGACGGAAAAGCGAAGGTGCTGTTTCATTTCAAATTGTGACATATTTTTTGAAAGTTACTTGCGAGAAGGTTGGGAGGAGAGGCCAGACACGAGGTAGAACATTTAGAGGATTTGTGGAAGAAGGCTGACGGAGCGGCTCGTCTGGAAACCTTCGACACGACAGAGAGAGACAGAGAGAGAGAGAGAGACACTGAGAGCTTGTGCCTTTTTACAGAGCTGGTTGATTTAGTGATGATTTGGAAGAACATTGCCTTAAACTTGTTCCATAAGGGAAGGCCGTTGGGTCCTGATGCCCCCTCCTACTTTTTTTTTTTTTTTTTTCGTAGGAGCGGTATGGCTGATGGTCTGAAGAACAGGCAGCCCATTGCATGTTTACCAGGAATGTCCTGCAGATTTCTGCGTGTCTCACACACATTATCATCATTTTATCGGTATTTTTATTTTCCGCTGCATTTTTTTCTACACTTGCTTCGGACTTTCAAGGAAGTCCTAAGGTAGTTGCCAGCTGTACACAGGCAAACATCGTTGGAGCAGTTTTCGGGTGAATTCTGCAGCGCTTTTGAGATCAAGGGCAGCCCGATGTAGCTACTTGTTCAAACTCTATGACCAAATCTGTAACGCGCGTCTCCGATTTCTAGCATGCACTGTTACAACACCATTGCTTCAGACACATTCACGTAGTATCTCGGTAAACTTAAAGCATGAGCGCCACTAGCTGCAGGTCGGACTGTTAACACATAACGTTTTTTTCTGCGCGGACGACTCTGTGATTTCGGTATGATTCATACTCTTCAGGTTTTCGCCTATTTTCCACAGACTTTTCTAGGTATAAACGTCACAGTGTTAGGGTGATGTCTGAAAGCGCTAGCTAACCATCGCCATATCCTACTTTGCAGATGTTGTTTTTTTTTTATCTGCCTCTTTGAACTAACGAGGATAAGGGCTGGGAAAGCATTGTACACTAGACCGCTGAGCCTTTTAGACGTTCCCAGCATGATGTTTCCTCAGACCGGGCTTTTCCACTGGCAGCGATGTGGTGGACGACCCTTTTTACTTCTGGCAGGTGCTACTAGGTGCATTTGATAGCGAGTAAATGAGCGAGAGTGCGCGTCTGCTGCGCAATCCAGGAACCACCAGCCTAAATCCAGATGTTGATGCTGAAATCCGTCACGATGGCTGTGACAGCGCGACGATCTGCATGAGTCTCTGTAGCTGAGCGTAGGTTTGCAGCACATGTATGCACCGTAATAACCCATTTACCTCTCTATATACAGTAGAAGCATGCTGACTGATGGTATCACACTTCTCCCCGTAACACTCAGATTATGAACTGAAAGTCTTACTCGTGGGAAAACCCCAACTCATGTTCAGCCTCTTGGCAACTACCTTTTACATTGTTCTTCTGAACGTTTGATTATTTCAGAGGTTTATCGGAGGAGGAAGGCTTATTAAGGAAGGAGATCTGACTGGCGCTTGCAGTCGTTCTTAATATCTTAATGGGATACTGCATGACTACTCCATTCTGCATTTTTTTTTTTTTAATCCTTTTGTCTCGAACCTTTTCTACATGTTTTTTCACGATGTTCCCCTGTTACACTCTGTACACCGTTTTACATGCTGACAATGTTGTTTTACACGCTTAAGACCATAGTTCTTCTCTTAGGAAGCCTTTTCCACACGCGCTGGGGTTTCGGTTTTATTCAGGAGGGGGAAATTGAGATGTTTATACTTTGTATAATGATTCCAACAATTGTGTATTTACTATATGTTCTGTTCATAGTAGATTTCTATATGAAAAGATATATATATATATATAGCTATATTATAAAAGATCACAGTCATGTTTGAAACTCTTTGCAACATGTATCTCACTGTAGACTCTCTTCTCTCCTCCTGGCTGCCGTTGCTTTAGCGCTGTCCCCTGTAGCACTACACTGGTCTTATCGTTGCGTCCGGTCGCACTTAACGATAACAGAGAGGTCGACACACAAAACGTACTGACGAAGCTACAGGCTGGCTCAGTGACTGCGCTTGGACCGAATGGATTTAATTCTCCATTTGATGCCTCACATTCCCAGTTGTTGTGTAACCACGCGAAAGCACTTGAAGCAAAATGCATTTGCATACTGTCGCATGTTCCAGTGTTCTCAAGCTGCAGGAGCTCTCTGGTTTGTTTATTCCCAGTTTTACTACTAAATGAGGCACTAAATTTGGATCTGCCTCTACTGAACAGATCTTAATGGGTGTGTTTACATGTACATTAATTATGAAACCATTTCCGGTTCTTATAGGCACAGTTAAGTGTTCATGTAACTACATACAGTGATTAAAGTAACCATAACGATTTCGAGTATTCCGTGCACGCACAGTCTCCATCGGCTCTTTCCTGTTTATACGACTGGCATGGAAAAGCTATGCTGTACTATGCGATTTGGGACACAGCCCTCATCCAGAGCTTTGGATTTGAATCGAACGAGCAGGGCCGTATTAAAATGAATCACAAATAGTTACGCTTAATCAACTCAGTCAGTAACAAGGTGGTCCAGGGTTCAAATCCCACCTCTGTCAAGCTGCCACAGTTGGGTCCGTAAGCAAGACCTTTAATCCACCATTGCTTGAATTGTAAGGCTGTATGAGTTGAAAGTCGGTCTGGATAAGGGCGTCTGCTGAATCCTGTAAATCTGAACGACTTGATTCGAAAGTTGGAGAGTAAACTATCTTCATAACTCATAGCTACACCACGGTAAGAAAGCTTGACTGCATAGTGACTCATACATTCGCGGGTTTTAGGCTAATCGGGTTAATGGAGTGCCTGATTGGTTGAACGTGGACAAACTCATTAAGATTTGCTGAAGCATCGTGACTCGCCCGTAGTTTGAAGGCTTCGGTTTCTGACCAGTACTAAAATCACTTTGCCATAACAGCCTGAACAATGGCAGCCCTTTTCTTTATTTCCGCTCAAAGGGACTTTCTCCTTCTGGTTTATCTACCCAGCATCCAGATTCTCACATTGTTTAAGACAAATCAAACAAAGCATTCCATCTATTTGGATTTAAGTTTCATTTATTTTCACGTCTGATCATTCCTGCTAATTTGCCATTAAATCTGGGCCGAGCCTTGTTTACTCGAAGGCCTGGGTACATTCGTCGTTTTCTGCATGGTTTATGTGTTGGCATGCGTGTCTGTCCTTGTAACGTATTTGCACAACCGATGAGCACTGTAGGACCAGACTTTTCCAGCATTGGAGAACGCTTTGGGTCGCGGCCGCTATGTCTTCTCCTCTGTGGTCAGGAAGCGGGAAGTACGATGCTCCTTGTGCCCAACGCGTGCTTTTTACTTGTAAAAAAAAAAAAAAAAACGGAAAACGAGAAAGCGAAACAATTTCAAAACGTTTGAATATTTTACAAAACTATCTAGCACTTGTTGCATACAGACGGCAGATTTTATTGTATTTATGTAGAACCTTGTTTTAGGTGAACTACACACTACATATTATGCCTGTGTGATATATCTATTTTTTTTTTTTTCTTTCTTGTGGTGTATTGTCGGGTTGAGCAGCGAGCATCTGGAGTCATCAAAGGGCTTTTCCCAGTTGTTTGACAGGTATGTCATCCTCAGCCTGTACTTCCCTTTATAGCCAGTAATATAACGATGACCACTGTGGCTTGAGAGCAGGTCTAGGTTTACAGACGTAAGAAATGCATATTGTTTTTATCGCTTTATTTTGAGTTTGTTTCCATTGTTACAGAAGACCTATTCTTGGGACCTTTGCTCTAACATTTGTCTTTGACATCAACTATAAAGTATCTTGTTTTGGAAAACCACAATGTCTTGTTTTTATTTCACCAACCGCAGGTCACATATTTGGTGAAGGAATTATTTCTTGGAGAAGAAGCACTGAGGGTAAAAAAAGCTTCATAAAAGGTGCAAAAGTATTTTTATGATCTCGGTCTGCATAGTTGGTTCCTTTAGGTTTGTTTGGCGTTTGCACAAAATTGGCGTAAGACAACAGAAAAAAAAAAACATATTCTCCTTGGATATTGTGACATATTCTGGTTGTTGACCCTTCTCAGGACAAGCTTGAGCTGTGATTACACCAGTGAAGGTAGCTAGATTTACGTTCGCTACATGGCCAAATGTATGCAGACACAGTAGGATTGGTCAACTTTCACACTGAACGACTCACGTCAGTTCATCAACCACCGTCCCACACTTTTATACCAAAGACCATGGAGAAGTGGCTGGGCTTGCTCAGAGCATGGAACTTAGCACAGAGTGAGGGTAAAGAGAAGAGAAATTCCAAACAAATACCTGTGTTTTAATGTAAGTTATGGAGTGTTCACATACTTTTGGCTGTAAGGTGTAAGAAAGCTAAAAATCCTCTCAGATTATGTGACTTCATTTTTGGCATCACTTGACCCCGTTCAACTTTAAACAGTCTTTTTCGATAAAATACTATTTATTACTGATAACGTATTGTGAAAATGCCATTGATTCCCGAACACTTCAGAAGAATGGACCTTTCTATGACCAGGGTAACTGCCTCCAACTTAAGAAATGCAACTTACACTGTACGTTGCAATAAGAACAATAAGAACCAGAGTGATCGAGCGTTGAATCAGGCCACCGCGTGTCCCGCCTTTGCCGAGGTCAGGTTTGTATGATGCCCTCATACGTGCAGTAGAGGACAGTTTTGTGTTGTGACCACGTTCTGGAGCCTCAGTGACACGCAGGGCAGACCGGGGTGCCCCCATGTTACAGTATCCAGTTTTTCTAAGCACATCCATACTATTTATTCATGCCACTCAGTTGTTCTGTTTATTGTTAGGTATTTGTGGGTATTCTTTCAAAGCTTTCGGTACACATGTTCTTAGAAAACGATGACAGCTTCAGTGGAAATAAGCCTGATCCACTGAGTCATCTTAATGCAGACCTTAAAACTGATTTTCACTCATTCCAGGGTTCATCAAATGGCTTTTTCCCACGCGTAATCTAACAAATGCTGCTATTTTTCTTCACAACGCGTCCATGTCCAATTTTTTTGGCATTGCCAATATACAGTTCATCTGAAGTCCACTAGTTTATACATTGTGGTAACCCAGTGGTCCTCAGTCGCAGACTTCGCGTCGCCCTGTGCTGCATATTTCTGTGATCTAACACATGATTTGACTTCACAAATCACTAGGGATTCACCAATGTTATGTTTGATGTTTACAGTATAAAACTGATATCAGAGTTATGGTTTAGAATCTCTTCTGATTCAGTTCCGAGATCCTTAGTAACCGAGTTGATTCTTTCCAGGCTTCTTGTGATTCTTTTTCATATCCTAACACCTGATCTGTGTCATATTGATCAGCCTGTATTGTTCTTGGTATAAAATGGAGCAGGTGATATTTTATTATACACTTCATAATATTGTATACTGTTCAATGTATTGTAGTATATATTTATATGTAATATTTTTCTTTTTTTATGCTACCTCTTTTATTTTTAAATTTAGCTTCTACTCATCCAAATTATTACTATAAACTTTTAATTAGGGTACTTTGTTTCATTCCTGGGCGGCACGGGGGCTCGGTGGGCGTGGCACCGCTGCCTCACAGCATGAAGGTCCCGGGTTCAATCCCAGTGTGGAGCGGCCCGGGTCCTTTCTGGTTTCTGGGTCCGGGTACTCCGGTTTCCTCCCACAGTCCAAAGACATGCGTGTTGGGTTAATTGGTGCCTCTAAAGTGGCCCTTAGTGTGTGACAGTGTTCAAGACTGTCTGTGTGTGCCCTATGATGGATTGGCACCCCGTCTAGGGTTGTTCCTGCCCTTGTACCCAGAGTTGACGGGTGGGCACCGGCTGGCCTGCGACCCCATGTGGATTAAGCGGAATGAATGAATGAATCAATGTTTCATTTTTCAATATAACATCTAGGCTCCCCAAAGAGTGTGGGTCCCTTTTTGATTCTTGGTCCATCTAAGGTTTCTTCTTTATAACATTTAGGGATTGTTTGTAAATGAATAGCAGTGCACGTTACTTTTGTAAAATCTTTACAAGTCATAAATGAATCCCTGCGGTATATTAGCAATCTCAGACTGAAATGATTTGAAGTGGAGCTGGGAATGTGACGGTGTGTGTAATAGTGCTGCATCGCCTTCTCCCCCCAGTGGAGGGCAGCAGCGAGGCAAACCGGTGTCAGGCCAAGATGATTAACAATTCTATAGAAAACGATGTTCTGATATTTGCCCAAAGGAGCAGATTCAAGTCAGAACAACTGCTAAAGATAGAAAACAGCACCTGACCTGCAGGGAAACAAATGAGCGTCACAAATACTTTTGTTTGCTGAACTTGCAGTAGCCTCATGTCTAGAGCCGTAAATCTGGGAATAAACAAAAGTGCAGGTCTGGGTCATAACCCCAGACCTTTAAATATTCATAAATCTGAAGGTGTGAGTGCTGTAATGGAGAAAGCACATGGAACCAGAGACAGTGGGCTGATGTGTAACAAGGCAAACAGAGATGTAAGAGACAATATTGACTCTCGGCTAGAATCGGCTGACACTGGACAAAGGTGACGTGACATTCGGGAATGTGGTTACATTTTGGGACGGTCAGGAGCCGCCGTGCTGTTAGGAGTGTTGGGATAGTTGCCTGTTAACAAAGCAGAGTCACCCAGTAACCCCCGAACTGCAGCTCGGGGTTAGATAAACTCAGGACATTCTCCACACTTGATTTAAGACCTTTCTTGATTGAGGGCTCCATCAAGCAGAGCTTCCCACAATAAATCTTTGACGAAGAATTTGAATCGTGGCATATAAAAGAAAAATCCCCAGTTATTTTCCTCGCCACAATGACGTTCCTGTCTGTGGTCACATTTCTCTCTTGAACAGACTTTACGGCCCTTTTTTTCTTCTGCTCATCCTCTTCGTGGAGGCTCCTCACTCTGTCATTACCATCTCTTATATTAGCTTGTGCTCTCTGAGCAGCTTTCTGTGCACAGCTCTAGTTTTTAATTGTGGTGCTGGATGGTGGGAGGCAGTTGCATCTCTGTGACAAATTACAGGTCAGGCCTAGAGAGCAGTTTTGATATGAAATAAGAAACAAGTCGTGAGCCACGGCGAGAGCCAAAACCTCTACTGAAGAGACACGCTTCAGTGTTGCTTATTGTAAGAAAGATTCTATACTTGTACGTAAGCAGCGAAAAGCCATGTGCCTTGTTTGCCAGGCAGAAGCCGTAGTATAACCATGGTGGCCTGTGGTGGCTTAGTGGTTAAGGTAATGAATTATGGACCAGAAAGTCCAGGGTTTAAATCACGCTTATTCCAAGCTGCCACTGTCGGGTGCTTGAGCAAGGCCCTTAACCCACAATTGCTTGGATTGTATCAAGCAATACATTTCCCATAATGTCCAACATATGTGTCAATTTGTCTTCATCTCTCATCAGTGGCATAGTTACTCCCGCTTTAGTGTTAAATTACATAATCTACTTAGCATTTCACAGACTTATAATTTTTTTTTAGACCCAGTTGTGCCCCTGCGGCAAATAGTCTAGAAACACCCCAGTTTGAGACTCTGTTGTTAAAAGGGCTTATAAACAAATCTGTTTTTGACTCGATGCATGACAACCCATAAGCGAGGTTAAAACGTCCTGCATGTTTTAAGTAGCAAAGAACTTTTCAGGGGCTTGTTCACACGGGACAGTATAAATGAGGAAGTGCAACACACTCCTGTAATCGTCCTTCATACAACGCTGGGTTCATTGGAATGAAATGCTATGCACCGCTCGCACAAATGCGGGGATATTTCATAATGAATATAAAGTGGTTTAATAAATGTGATTTTATTTCATAAAACGAGATCATCAGAAAAGCAAATGAAAAGAGTCAAAAGAGTTTGTTTGATTACACAAAGGAGATACAAATTCAGTTATGGTATTTATGGGGGTGAACAAAATCATGTTAAACTGGACCAGAGTGCCCCCACATTAACTGGTCAGTAGGGTGTAGGGTCACCCAAGAGTTTTAAAACACCCTGATAGTGATGGAGCATGGACAGGATCAGATTATCCAGCGGTTACTCTGGGATCCTCTTCATATTCATTTTTAAATAGCCCATACATTTTGTGAGTAGTGTGTGTGTGTGTGTGTGTGTGGAACCATCACTACTGGTTGGGATTCTAAATCTAACAAGTTGATGGGCTTTACCCAGTATTAGGAGAGTATTTCTAATGAAGTGTACTGTACTGTAGGTACTGTACACACGTACAGTATGGAACCATAGGCCTGTGCTTATGGATTCATCTTGTTTTTATGTCCGAATGTACTTTTGTGGGACAACATGGATTTAATAACAGTATATAAAATACTGCTTCATAATTTTCTATAACACAGAGGACGTTTCGACACACCACTGACCCACTAAAAAGCAAGAATTGACTAACGATTTCCCAATAAAAACCAATGAGAACGAAAAGACTTAAAACACAAAATTGACAGTTATCCAATGGAAATTGAATGACAGCAGGAAGACCAATGGGCCAATAATGTGTAACGCACTGGAGGATTTGTGTGTTTGTTGTTGTGGACAGGCCAGTAGCCCAGAACAGATTACTGCACTGGGATGTACGTGATAATGTGTTCCGTATGTGCAGCCTTTAGGATTAAACCGAGTCATTTTTCACAAGGTTAGCTGAGCTTCGGGGTTCCACTGAGCCATCACGAAAACAGCTCTGAGGGGGTCTGGCTGTGCCTCGTGCGCCATTTGATCTCATACAGCAAGAAGGTGGCACCAAAAGGCTGAAACTGATGCGTCTTTAATTCGCCAGTGCTTTTGCCGAGTTGTAATACGGTGCACTGCCCGAGGCTTTACTTCTTCTACGTGTGTATGTACACATTCCTGCTGAACCATTCCTAATGTACCCAGTGGGACCAGACCGTGGAAAGCATTGTCTGACACCTGATTTATTTATTCTACAGTCTCTGTGGAAGTGCAGAGTACACACACACACACACACACACACACTATGATCACGTTTTCACTGCTGTCATTTTCTCACCTTGGCGTGACGTCCAGCTCTGGGCCGCATTCTCACCTGAGAACATGCAGTGATGGGTCAGTAGGCAAATATGCTCTCCTCGTGCTTCTCCCGGCTGGGTCCTGCTCTCCAGACTAAACACCCAGCAAGACAAGCAAATCCAGCCCAGCTTTCCAAACACGGCTCGTATGAGGATGAGGTCTGAGCTTCCACGACCGGTCAGCACACAGCAGAGTGCAGCACAGCACACTCTTGGATGAACCATTCACACGGCCGTCTGGAATATGTGAGTAGCCATAAAACTATAGCGCGCGGGATATAACACAAGCACCTTGAGTTAGAGCAAACATCAAACCGTCTCAGAGCCAGACGAGTATTTAAGCACATAAAGTGAGAACCTGCAGTGCAGAGACACATGCAGGGCTCGAAATGAACTTTCCCCGTGGCTAGTTTTCCAACTTTAATATTCCAGCCGGGTTTTTGTTCTGCTACAAACCCAAATACAACGCTCACAGAAATGAGGGGATAGTTCAAAAGGCATATGAAGAGATTAAAAAATGAGCATTTGATCTTTTTTATTAAACGAGGACATCAGAAAAGCAAATGACAAGTCAAAGAAAATTGTTCTATAACGCAAAAACAACTTCTATTTAATTGGTAAAAAAAATGCACTACATAAAAGGCTGAAAGTGCTGGAGTGTCTGAACGTTTCGTGATCTTGAAAGCGCACATCCCAAATTGCATGCGTGTCCCAGTACAGCAGGTAGTCTAAACATCGCCCCTGATACATTGTGCCCACTGTCATAAGGATTGATACGGGATACTGATCCCGTGTGTTTTACAGTCTTCATCTTGCTATATTTGAGTGATTTGAGGTGTTTTTAAGAACGTCCACATTGGATTTGTTGACGATATTTTAGGGCGCTCATGAGCTTCCAGCAGGGGGCATTTCGTTTAGTGAGAGTGCGACTTAAAAAAGAAACACAACAGCTCCATTTCAGGAAGGAATTCTCGCTTGGATTCCTTACAGATTGAATTATAGTACGGTTCCCTTGTAACAACTCCACTGTCACTTTGTGTTTGTGTGTGCGGGACAGAGAGTGAGACGTTTCCTTCAGTGGTATGACCCCGGTGACCTCTGATGACCTCGGTCCTAATAAAAGGGAAAGTCTCGCTGTGTGTGCGTGTGTGTGAGTGCGCCGTGTGCATCTGGGGCTCAGGTTACAGCACACTGCGGCAGAAGGATCAACACTTTTGTTTAACTGCTACAAATCCCAGCGAGCACGCTCATTTTCTTTAAGAGTTACAGATCCAGCAAGTGGGCCAGGACGAAAAACAGCGCATGCCTTTGACTATTTACGGCTTTTATGTTTGAGCTGACCCACCGAGTGTAATGTTCAAAAGTCATTTCCAGCGTGCGCTACCTTGTGTTTTATGAGCTCTGGTCTGCGGAGTGCGTTTCGAAGTTCTCTGGGCAGTCGTACGACGAGTTCTTTAAGCCCGCAGCCAGAGGTGGCTGAAGAATATTGCAAAAGTATTCGAAACACAGCCAAAAGCAAACAGTGCAGCCTTGGAAAGGAGTTCCAACACAGTTGTAATTTCCCCTGCCGGCCTGCACACCCGTTTCTCCACCTGCATTCACAGCCACTTTAGTTTTCTTAACCCATTTTCTTGTCCTATTACATTCCACCTTTAAGACATGCAGAAATTTCTTGCTGCTGGGGTGGACGTGGTTCGAGGAGACTCCATGTCTCCAAGACTCCATGTGTGAGAGATGAACATCTAGATGGCACAGATTGTTTTCTTTGTTTTTTGTTTTTTTTAACCAAAGTTGAAATGTAATGAAGCCATGGCTTTCATTATACACAGTGACCCTAAGAAATATCAGTAGTTCAATAGTAGAACCATGGTTCCATAAACATAGTTACAATAAGCTATGCCGTTTCAACTAGTCTGTTTACGATTAGTTCTGTTGGGTATATGAGGCCGTTGAATGTTTATACTGGGAATCTGCCATGCTCTTAATATGATATTTTGGTCAAAACCATGTCAGAGAAACCATAGTGACCATTCATAGTTTTTGTTCCGCAACAACGGGAAAACTGGTAAAAGCATGGTTCATTTTTATAAGGAATTCATGCTCATCATTGGACCTGCCTCATGTTACTCATATCATTGGAGATTCCCTTACAGTTTATATGGAGAGCACTTAAAGGACCTTGTTCGATTGCCCAGTGGTGGCAGGATTTTAGCGCATGACTTTCTTCTTACTAGTCCAGCTCCACCACTGAACCACCATCGTCCCATTTGGTGTTTGGCTCGTCCCGGTGCCGTCAGCCCATCAGTGTTTCTACTGCAGAGTGATGAGTGATAATTCAGTGGGTACAGCACTGGACTACTGGCCAGAACGTTGCTGGTTCATGCGTTTGTCCGGCCAAGCTACACTCTTTAACCCTCGTTTCCTTGGGTTGTATCCTTCGTAAATCGCTCCGGATGAGAGCATGTGCTAAATGTAGTGTAAAATGAATGTCAGTCACATGACACTGGCTTTAATCCTTCATGCAAACCATAGGATGCTAACACTAACCGCTGTCTTCAGTTCCTCTAATACCACCATGGTTGTGATGCAGACTTGTCATTTCCTTACATGCACAAAGCCAAAGGAGTTCAGTTAGCAGTTATTTCCAGCTATAATTACAGTGTCATTTTAAACTTCGTATTTTTATCATAATTTGACAACGCATCTGTCACGCTACGCTTAAAGTGCCTGTGGAAAAGCTCCCCAAAGTTCAAAACAGCTCGAAAATCCTGACGTCTATCCCTGTCCGGAAACTTTCTCCCAAGACCCCTTCACACTCTACAGCCTCATAATTTATTCTTCGCCCCGCCATGGGTCTGAAGGTTTGAGGTCCTGGGCCAGCGCAGGTGATTTTCTGTTCTTTTCCTTCTTATGATACAATTGCAAAGTCTGCATAAACAAAAGCATGCTCTGTCTGCTTTCTGAATGCGTAAGTCTGCGCTGTGGTAACACAGGTCTCCCTGTACAAATGGGCATTATATGACTCGGTAATACAGAGTGTAATACACGAAAATGTGTTCAGAAGTGTGCTGGGGATGTCTGAACATCATCAGAGATGGATGATCCCGCTGTGGTTCTGCCAGAAGAGACGTTTCAAAGCCATGAAAGCGTGATCGCTTTCCCGCTAAACATAATGAAACATGGAGTGTTGGGAGAGAAAATGGCCGACCAAATTATAGATCGGAAGTAGATTTTAAACGGAATATTTATTGGTAGCTACAGAGGTATCTAAGGTTGTGCCTTTTATGGGGAACCTTGAGCATGCAGTGCCTTTGATGATACATTTACATTTAGTGCTGAAGTCTTACTGTGCTGAAGCTGAATGTCCAGTGTTCAAGTCCCAGTCCTGCCGCTGATGGACTGTTAATGTTCTGTTGAATCTCAGTTGTGTGATTGTGTTTGCTGTATTGTTATGCTACCTATCTATCCATCTATCTGACTATCTGTCTATCTTAAGTAAAGCCTTAACCAAAATAAATCTGTATCAGTTGTAAGTCGCTCTGGATAAGGGTGTCTGCTAAATAGCATAAATGTAAATGTAATGTAAACTCCTGTCCTGAACCTGGCCTCAGCTAGCCTGCTACAACACTAGCTGGGGCTTGAAGGACCTATTGGTCTGTAACATAAACAATGCACCGACATTGTCCCGTTGATGTTGTGTGTATTCGACAGGACAACATACTCATAGAGTACCATGCTTTCTGACATTGTCCACAGTCCTTAATTGCAATGGAAATTGAGCTGCTTTGGTTAACTTGTATGACTTTAGATAATCTACTCTCATGCTGCCACAGTAACATTCAGTCTTCTCATATGATGACTGAGACTGGATGCAGATCGGTCAGGGATCAGATTAGGAGATCCTAAATCAGAGGCTGTATGCCGAAAATTCCGAGCCAACTCTGTTCGAGATTTAAGATCAAGATGTTGGATCGCATCTGAATTTTTGAGTAGCATTGCCGGAGTCCCCGCGGGTCGCTTTGGCTCTGACCTGAAGAATGTTTGGCTTTTGTTTTCGACTCATGGCATGTGTCCAAGGCAGCTGAAGGGACCAGAGGAGGTGACAAAGAGATGTCATGGTGTGACATTAACACCCATCCTTCAGCAAGCAGATAGAAGCAGATAGAATTTGCATCCTCTGGAGATCTACAGACCAGATATTTATTGTTTTGAACTTATCCTGAACTGCACTCTGCATCCTAAATTCACTGTGCTAATAAGCCGAGTGAATAAAAGCTGTTAAAAATGGGCTGAAAGGTAAATCACGAGGTGTCTCCGAGTAAACGAGCAAGAGTGTATCGCAGCAGCGCCCCTGCTCTGAACCAGCATGAAATCCTATTTGAGGAGCACACAGTGTAAACCCCTACTTTATCCGTTTTACTGTGAATTAAACGTGCTGCTTTTTCCGTCTGATTTTTACAGGAACCATCTGGGCCTGGCACGATGCTGAAAAGTGTGGCCCGGGGCATTTGGTTACTTGGCTAGAGTTGAGCCTCTCATCTGAGTACTAGGATAATGAGACTGTATGCGGAGTGTTTCTGATGGAGGCCTCCAGCATACACACACACACACACACACACACACACACACACACACACACACACACACACATTTATGCTGTGATCTACATTCTCACAGGGGTGTTATTCCCCCAGAGTCCTGTTTTCACTTTATTTAGTTTTAGCTTGTTTCTCTTTCAGTCGTTCTCTCTCTCAGAAGTAAAAACAATTTGCTATTGTTCGTTACACACTCTGATTCTCACAGTCTTGTTCCCCCATCCTATTTTGACTTTCTGTTTTGTCTTTCCTTTCCATTTTCAGAAGTGGAACCACAAATTGCTGTTGCCTTACTGACATTTGGGAATCTGTGCTTGGGACAGAAATCTTCATTCCAGTAAAGTGAAAGAATGTGGTGACACTACTGACACTACTGACACTACTGACACTACTGGCAGGTGCACTGAGCTTTGGACTGCAGAAGTGAAAAATGGACATAACCCTCATTAGCCCAAGCTTTCCTATTATTAATAAATATAAAAATCGGTCACCACCAGAGCATAGAGAAAGGCTGTCATCAGACCCTTTTTTAAAACATTTTTTTAAATTAAAAATATAGTGCTAAAATTAAAATTTTTATCCTGGATCACTGAGCAGAACTACAAGTACAAACACGAATTTACTGTAGGCACTACATTTCCCACAATGCTCCAGCAGCAAACAAAAAAAAAAAGATTCTCTTTCAGTCAGAGCCAGTTGCTTTCTAATTTCTTTCACTTTTTGCAAGGCGTAATGGACATCTGTTGGAGAAAGCAATAGCAAACGACTCCACTTTCCTGCCGAAATAATTCATGGATCACAAATGTGTGGAGATCGATGAGCCGGCCGCGTCTGTACAGTTACTCCAATCCAATGGACATCTGTAAATATTTAGCACAAAGTCAGAAGTAATGATAGCTCATCATGTTTTGCCCACACCTAACAATATAACCAACCGCACGTAAACAAATTAATGCAACTAATAAAAAATCGTGGGTGATACTTTGGTCCTTCATTTCTCGTCCATGCCAGAATGGTGCCCACTTCGGTGATAAATCACTTCGATTTGGTTTTTAACACTTTTATTTTGATGCACGTCTGTGCCCCTGTGACTAATCAGCGAGCAGAAGGGTAAGACTGTGTCCCTCCAAATGATCTGTCTACCCCAGTAAGAGTCTAGTATTCTAGAAACTCCCTGGTATAAAGAATGTGCAAACAAGAAGGACTGCAGAGTTACAAAACACGGCCAAACCGATTCTGTCAGAACTAATATCCTGTAAGAAAAATCTGCAGATGGTTTAAAAAGCTCCCCAGGACCACTTTAAAAGAAACATGTAGTGTACATGATAAAGATCTCCTCACTCATTAGTCCTGCACTCCACACATTTATCTAACACATAAGCCGAGACAACTGAGCCTTTCTCTGTTCCCCTGATCTGTATCGGAGCAAACCGAGCTGTAAACAATTGCACGCTTTGCAGTTTGGTTCTGGATTTATTGAGGTCGAAATGTGAAGGTTGAGAAAATAAATCCTTAGATCGACTGATTATTTAAAAAAAGAAACAAAGAAATGTGTCTCCTGCAGCTCCTGCATTTAAAATGGCAATAATAAATGTAGTAAAGGAGGCTGAATCACATTTCTAGTTACTGATCCTAAACAGGAAGCCGTTGTTCTTTCCAGAATTATTTCTGTTATGGTATCGTACATCATTCACAGTTCAGACTTCTTTGTTCAAAAAATATGTTTTAATAAATAGGCACAATGTAGTGGACGGGAATTGATTTTTTTTGTTTTGCATAGTCAAGGTTAAAAATGTAAAAAAAAAAAGAAAAAAAAAGGCAGTAATCCATGCAGAAAACTATTGCTCTAAAACGCACTGGTCCTCTTAACAGCTGAGCAAACTCACAGGTAGCATTATGTACATTACCGACATTTTCATATACATCTATATATATATAAACTCTTCTATTTCAAGAAAAAGGAAGTATAGATTCATGACGGATAGCAAATGATTTCCTGTACTAACACCACGATGATTCTTAAGCCTAAGTGGAAATGTGGAAATGGTTAGAATAAATGTGCGCTCCGTTTTTTCCCCTTCTGGCTCTGGGCTTCATTAACACTTCCAGTCCGTACTTGTGTTGTACATGTCGTGTCTTTGGCCATGACCTTAAGGTTCACTGCTTTCTTCAATAAATCCGTTTGGTGTCTTCAGAATTAGTGGCTGTAAACAGTCTGGAAAAAAAATGCAAATAACAGAGAGTCAGCATCAAGAAAGAGCTTTGTTTATGTTATCTATTATTACTTGTGATCTTTTTTTCATATAGTATCCATTGTAAAGCGTGTAAAACACATGGCTTTATTACAATAAGCACGGAGTCATAAGCAGCCCATACTGGCATGGGAAGTCATTAATAAGTGAGTGATTTGGCTGTAAGTGGGAGCACATGGGCTACAGGCGCATTGCACGCGCTGGCCAAAACCGGTCGTGCCATTACATCGCTGCAAATTAACCGCCTTCTTTAATTAATACACACTCGTTTCGCTTTGGAAAATCAACCACTACACCTGTTCTGGTCCCCTCTCTTACCCTCTCATTCTGTCTCTCTTTCTGTCTCTCTTTCTGTCTCTCTCATTCTGTCTCTCTCATTCTGTCTCTCTCATTCTCTCTCTCTCTTTCTGTCTCTCTCTGTCTCTCTCTTTCTGTCTCTCTCATTCTGTCTCTCTCTCTCATTCTGTCTCTCTTTCTGTCTCTCTCATTCTGTCTCTCTCTTTCTGTCTCTCTCTGTCTCTCTCTTTCTGTCTCTCTCTTTCTGTCTCTCTCTCTGTCTCTCTCATTCTGTCTCTCTCTCTCTGTCTCTCTCATTCTGTCTCTCTCTTTCTGTCTCTCTCTTTCTGTCTCTCTCTCTGTCTCTCTCTGTCTCTCTCTCATTCTGTCTCTCTCTCTCATTCTGTCTCTCTCTTTCTGTCAGTCTCTCTCTTTCATTCTGTCTCTCTCTCTCTTTCTGTCTGTCTCTCTGTGTCTCTTTCTCTCTCTCTCTCTCTCTGTGTCTCTTTCTCTCTCTCTCTCTCTCTCTCTCTCTCTCTCTCTCTCTCTCTCTCTCTCTCTCTCTCTCTCAACCATAACCCATGGGCAGAACAACTTATGCAGAACAGCAGATCAGAAGAACGAAAGAAGCCTAATAATGTGTTTATTACTTGCGTTCAACCAAAAGTTGGATGGACCATCTTTCATTCTGTGAACTGATTAAATTATCTGTTCAGTTACAGACACACTGCATTAGTAATACACACATAACACAGTGATACACAAATCTAGAAAATGCGCTCATTTAAAAGCTACCACCTTATTTATTATTCATATTGGTATCATTTGATTTAATCTTATTATCTACTTTTAATTAAGCCTATACATAATGTTGCACACCTAGATTTTTCTACACACGCCAAACTTTGCTTATTATTGTGTCTTTATTATCTTAGTCCTTTATTATCTTAATATTCCAGTGCATGTTAAGTTTAATAACAATGTTTTTTTATTCACTGTTCCATTAATTAATTGGTGATCTAACAGTAAAACACACCCGTTTGTGCTGAAGCTCAGTTGACCTGTGACCTGTGCTGCTTCACACTGTTAGTCTAATTTGCTCTTTATTTATCAGATGCAGTTGCAGATGTTCTCCTCCTTTTTTCTCTGTTTTTTTTATTTTGGGAAGGCGAGTGTTGGAGGAAGATCTTAGTACGTCTGCACTTACATGTCTTTTATATGACATCTAATTACACCAGGCTGTTCCGATTATTTAAACCATACACCTGGAACGCTTTCGTTTCTTGTTCCAAAGCTTCATGTGGCTTTATTTTTGACTATATAAGCAGCCTGTCATGTTCTATTGTTATATGTTTTATACAGATATAACACGTGAGGTAGCCGCTATAAAAATGTCTTCTTTATCCCATTATTCTCTCATTTATTTTTAAGAAACCGAGATTCCAGTCTTTTCCAGTCAGGTTTTAAAATCTCTCCCGAGAATAAAACATTATTAGCGCGTTTAAAATAGTTTAATACTGTCAACTGTGTTAGAAACTTTACAATTTTTAATATTATATATTCGTACCACTTGATACTTTACACCTGATATAGAGGGTAATATAGACTGAAAATATAACTGTATGTGTCTGTATGTGACACCTTTATAGCCAATATGTATGCAATTTATAATGAAGTGTAGTAGATTCTCATGAATTATTATTATTATTATTATTATTATTATTATTATTGTTATTATTATTATTATTATAGTTCACGACACTATCACAAAACATTACAGAACATATTTATCACAAATCAATTTTAAAGGTTATTACAGCTTATAGTTCGTTTTTGGTTCGTGTGAAATGATTATGAATAACTAATGTTGTAACACACACACACACACACTAAAAAAATCAATTCTTAACTTGTATAGACAGCACTTCAGTGTTCGCAGCATCTCAGATTTTAGTCGTTTCAGATTAGACCCCATATGTACTTATGAGTCAGAATTATTCTCTGTTCTTCCTGGATATGATATTTTAATTTATTTCTACAAATATCATCCATAAATTACTTTACTAAACGTCCAGCTGCTTTAGGATTACAATCTTCTACCGGATACCTGCAGGACTAATTGTAAACATGTACAGGAGATGTATTTACCCTTTTTTTTTAGAATTACTGTTGATAAGAAAATGGCTAAAAAATACAAATCGATTACGTAGATTTATATTATTTAGTGCATTTGTAAACGTTAAATAACCACATCACACTTCTGTTCTAATCGTTACAATCCTCTATGTTTCTTTTATACGCAAGTAAGTCAATCTATATGTATGCATATATTTGTTAGTTGTTCATCGAAAAAGCTGATATCAAATTAATTAATACAGAATAAAGATCTTAAACGAAAGGCAGGTCATTAAACCACTGTTTTCAGTCAGAATGTTTTGCAGTGCATATTTTTCATTTGCATTTTAAATCCTATGTTTGCTTACTTTGTTAATTTGTACCGAATTAGGCAGAAATAATCCATGTCCTCTTTTTACCACTTACAAGTTGCATATCGAAAAGTCATGAAACTTACAACATGGTTGTATGGTTAAATCTGTAGAATTAAATATAAATCTTATCGTATAATCAAATCTAAATTGTGCTTGTAAGCAGGTAAATGAGCTCTGGATTCTCCAGGTGAAACAATGACACTTAGTTTCCATGTTATTACTCAGATTAAATCGATTTCAGACAAATCAGAGGCACTTCGAGCTTTCTCCTGTATTTACCCACCCATGTGGCATTATTCTCTGGCTGGAGAACCGGTCGCTAGTGCGAGGCGGACATGGACCACGCTCCCTCCATCCTCCAGACCGAGAAGGCGTAGCTGAGTCTCTCGTGGGCCACGTAGCTGCAGCTGGACATCTTGCTGTCCATCTCATCGCTCTGCAGCACCTGGTAGAGAAAGTCGATGTAGCGCGAGGCCAGTTTGAGTGTCTGGATCTTGCTCAGCTTGTCTGAAGGCAGAGTCGGGATGATCTTGCGCAGAGAGGCGAACGCCTCGTTCAGAGACTGAGTCCGCTGGCGCTCTCGCACGTTAGCCAGCACGCGCTGATTCTGCAGCTCCTCGTAGGACTGCGCGCGGCTCGGGCTCGCCTTCTTGCTCCGTTTCACCGAGCCTGGACTCCCACTTCCACTGCCGCTCTCCTCCTCACTCCACTTCTTACTGGGTCTCCTCTTCCTACCCAGGCGCTTCTGCTGATGCTGCTGCCGGTCCAGCTCCTCCTCACTCAGACTGTCCACCGGAGACACCGGGGAGCTCGAGCTCTCCTCCATTTCTCGTTTAAAGAAATGCAAAGGAGGAAACGCGCTCTCCGCCTTCGAATCCGTCTTGAAAAAGTTAATCCGTGCAAATTTACAACAGGCGCAAAAGGATCAAAAAGTTTAGACTTCTGGGTGTTCAAGTGTTTATGTCCCTCCTCAGAGCGCGTGCGTCTTTTTGAGCTCTTCAGTCTGGTCTGAAGTGTAAAAAAGCTCCCACTCTGCAGCTCTGCTCCACTTCTGGTACCGCAGGAAGCTTTCTCCTAAGGATTTTTTGGAAACTTTATCCTACTCTGTGATGCTAAATGAAGGGGGAGGTTCGAACCCTGATCCTATTGGCCAGCTGGTAGACAGGAGGGACCAGTTTTAAATTACACTATTAAACATCCCAAGAAAAAGTCTTTAGTTTAAGAAGATTGGTTAGTAATGCTATGTTCCTACAAATTAAAACAAGACTGAGAATTTGTTTAAAACTGATCCCTTAAATACATAAAATCATATAATAATAATAATAATAATAATAATAATAATAATAATAATAATAATAATAATTGGTATTATTATTATTATTATTATTATTATTATTATAATGAAAGAACAATATAAATACAAAAACGCACATTGTAGTTAAAAGTTGGACACTGATTATTGATTAAGAATTTGTTCTGTCTTTATATCATGTTTATCACTATATTCAACAACAGCTTATACAATTACAACAATAACAATAAGATATTATTATTATTATTATTATTAAGATCGATTAAAAAGATCGATCGTTCATAACACAATAACAGAACAATATCAATACAAAAAGCAAATGGTGATTGATTATGCATATGTTATATTATTATTATTGTTATTATTCTTAATACTATCATCATCATCAACATAATTTTTCTTCTTCTTCTTCTTCTTCTTATTATTATTATTACTATTATTATTATTATTATTATTATTATTATTATTATTATTATTATTATTATTATTATTATT
>JAUZST010073040.1:0-21546 GCA_034779995.1 Parotocinclus haroldoi
TTCATTCCCTCTTGGTTGTGCAGCTATGTGCATTTGTGTTTGTATTCACTTTGCACTGTAAAAGTGAGCTGCTACAAAGTCTGACATTACCTCCTTGGAACACTTTTAAAATTAATTGCAGGTGTTTCACCATCAGTGCCCGACCCCAGAGTCAATCCACATCCAGTGCAAAACCTTCATCAAAGGAAGAGTGCTGTTGTAAAAATAAAGGACGGACAAAAGACAAACTCCAAACTGAAGCAATAGTGTTAGACATTGTTGGCTATATAGTGTAATTTAGCATGGAAAATGTCATTTTAATTCCTGGTGAATTTAGAAATTTTAACCACCCAAGATTTGTAACATTGTTCAGAACTGAGCCCTATTGCACTGCCTATGTTCAATAACCACCAAGAAAGCAATCACCAGCGTAGGGTTATTATTAGCCCGTTGCTGATATTGCATTGCTCCTTGTATTAGATTGTAGGGCCTAAATGATCCTGCCTGAGCCTGGTTATCATCAGTTTTTTTTGTTCCACCCCGTCAGAGCTCTGTCAATGCCGGGTGGAACAGCACGCCTCGCACAAGCCTTCCCTAGAGCCACAGTATAATTTGGATTCTTCCCTACAACAGTGCCTGAGCATTTCAAGGCCAGATTGACTCGAATAAAATATGTTTATTAACATTAACATTACTGAATATAAAAGTGCCCATAAACTCAGATGATTGTAACCTATGGGATATTACAGCCACACCCATTGTTCAATGTGGTGGTGCAGCAGTTAAAATACTAGACTCTTGAACCAGAGCATGCAGTGAACATGAGTTCAAGTTCCATCACCCCCAAGCTGCCAGTGTCAGATCTTGTGTGTGTGTGTACACATCTGTCTATGTGTACTTTATTAGGTACCTCTCCTTGTTTCTACACTCATTGTCCATTTGATCAGTTCCACTCACCATATAGATGGACTTTGTAGTTCTACAATTACAGACCATAGTTTGTTTGTTTCTCTGCATACTTTGTTTGTCCTTATTACTCTATTCTCTAATGATCAAGATGACCACAGGTACTATTTGACTGGTGGGTCATTCTCAGCACTGCAGTGACACTGTTGTGGTGGTATAGTGCTGCTCTATTGCCTCTAGTTTCTAAAAGATGCATGTTTAAAGCTCCAGCAGCACTGCTGTGTCTGATCCAATCCAATCTAGGAGTGCAACACACACTAACACACCACCACCAGGTCAATTTTTATAATCAGTTCCTGTGCTGTCAACTACAGTAACTTCCAAAACGGTTCCCTTTATTTATCTATGTATCCGTTTGCATTGATTCTTATGATTTGCATATGTATTACAGAGAAAAATGGCATGGGAAAGTAAAGTATTTCTGATTTTCCTGTTCTTCAAAATACTGTTTTTACTCACCCAACGCTTAACAACAGATATATAGCAATAGAGTTCACCTACAGCCTAAAGGCTCTACATCCTGCACAGTGGAGCTCAAGCTGCCATAGGTAATCATGTGGCAGTGCTGTGGAAATAAAGCTGGAGTTCGAGTTGGGGTTCAAAATAAAAGAAGGTATCTCAGATGTTATCTTCCTTGATTCATCATAGGCACTGTAAGGTCTTTGGGCAACAAAATGAATGAGCTCTTGGTGCCAGAGGGAGTGTTAGAACTGCAGCCTCCTGTGCTTTATGGAAACCTGGCTGAGAGCTGAAAGTCCACGATTACACATCGTCTGTGCTGACAGACACACAACGCATGTAGACTTGCTCTCCTTGTGAATGACAGATGGTGTAATCCTGGACAAATAACTGTTAAAGAATAGGTTTGCAACCAGAATTTAGAGATATTGCCTGTCTAAGAGATTTCAAATGTCACCATTTTGGTCATTTAGGTCTAACTTTCTGCTGATGCAGCATCCACAATGGAGCAGATTCATTCTTTATTAGTAAAGCACTATATCAATGCTAGTTTAACCTAAATATACCCATACTATGAATATATGCTGTTCACAGAATTTAGGGAATATTACAAAATTAAATATCCCATAATGAATTATCCCCTAATTTTTCTAAGCAGTGTATTTATTCATGTTTATACCTGTATGTGTATTCACTCTTTGTAATCTTTGTATTCAGATTTTTGCTGCTAAATTTGTCTGCATTTTCTGGTATGGATCAATATAGTATAGCTTTGTAAAAGCTTTTCAGTATCAGACTTTTGGCCCCACTCTAGCTATAGATAGAGAGACACAGTGATCAGCCAAACTCAGGCTTTCCAAGAGCACATTGATCTCTGAGTAATATTAAATGGTAAGTTTGTTCTTATGGTTTGTGTGTTTAATGCAGGAGAAATGTTCAGGACTAAAGATCTGAACAACTTAAACAAGGAATAAATTATTATGGTCAAAAGACTGAGTTTGAGCTCTCATAAACACCAAGGTTTGGAGCGCTCTCGGTCAGTAGTGGTGAGTGCCTACCGACACTGGTCCAGGGAGGAACAAAACACGACAGGGTGTTGCATTCAGAGATCATTGATTTGCAATAGCAGCATATCCAATTGATTCTGAAAGGGCAGAAGCCAAAACAGTAATATAAGTGACATAAATATGTATTGTTCATTACAGAAAGAATGTGTCAAACCATGCTGAGTACGATCAGAATATTCACCAAATATGGCTACAATTAGGCAGAAGAGTGTCAGAAACAGACATTGGAGCAAGCTAAGCTGGTCTTGGCCAATGAGGCAGTTTCTGTTTACTTGGGGAATCAATTTGACCAGGATGCAGCGTGGGAAGAATGTGTGATGGCTCTGAGTAATGTTGTGGGAAATCCTGTTCAAGGTCTTCATGTTTACTATTTACTATTTTATAACTAAACTAAACACTGGTAGGGACCAACTGGTTTAATGCTTTTACTAATCATCTGTAGATATATAACGTTGTCTATAGATCACTACGTTTGTTTCCAATTTGTATTTCTCCAAAAATATAGACCAAAATGAAAATGAAGTGATAAAAATCATTTAAAAGCATTTGAATGTATTTCATTAAACAAGATAATCAGACAATAATCAAGAATATCAATTACGCAAATAAGGTACAAACTTAATTATTCTGATTGAGTAGCAAGTGACATATTCATGGGGGTGAGCAGAAGCATGTCAAACTGGCTGGAGTGCCACACACTGACTGGTCAGTAGGGTTTATGGTCAAAGACTGCCAAAACACATTGATAGCGATGGGACATGGACATGGATCACATTTTCTTGTTCTTGGAGGATGCTCTTCATACTCATTTTAAAATAGCCCCTAATTTTGTGTATTTTTGTCCAGTATGAGCGAAAGAGTCTCCCACTCTCACACAGAGTAAAGTGAATGTATATGAATAGTCTGCTGGGGTTTGATGATAATAAGCCTGGTAATTACAATGTTAAACAAAATAATCATTGTGATGGTCTTAGTCGTCATCATTTTACAGCCCTGTTACTATTGCACACTGAGGTTTAGGTAAGCCTGTTTAAGTACAGGCTCTGCACATTAGTACATAGTGTGTTATGTAAGAGCTATTTAAGGTCACATTTTTCTGCTCTAGTATGCATGAATGCCAGTGTGTCAGTGTGTTATGATACCATCCACTACTGCAGTGATAGCTGGGTGCTACATTGCAGGAAAGGAAATCTGCCATGTATACATTTCCACTTGTAATTTACAGCAGAGTCTGATGCCAGAGTGCTAAATGGGCTGGAACAGTGTATCCTAAAGCACTCTTCATACATCATAGATGGTCCACAATTTTGCTCCCTTCAAGATAATAAACATACGTGGCTCGTCTTTAGCGTTTTACTACTTTTGGCACATTTAATGAAAAGATGTTTAGATGGTGTAACATGACAAAAAAGGCAATTAAATTAACAAAGAGGGATGCAATGATTTTGTTCTTAAATGGCCTGAGTAGTTTTGTTAAATAATTGTGAGTGCATTTTTTAGGTAAAATAACTGTGGCTTTTATTCATTCATGTTCAATTGTCAATTTAGAGTATTCGCATAGCTCTGGAGATCTGTGTCCACATGAGGTTTTCCCGGTTATGCCAAATGCATGCCTAGTGTGAATGTGTCTGACTGCTATCAGTATGACCTTGCTCATGTCATGAATAGCCATTGATGCTGATGTGATGTTAAATAAATAAACATCACTTATGAAAAGGCGGTTTGTCTATTTTCTGGCATGTTTTTAGAAATGTAGGTAATTTCCTCAACGTGCCTTTGCAAAAAGGGACATTGATGCTTCATGTTTTGCTGGATATATGGAATTAAGTAAAAAAAAATTAAAGTTAAAAAGTTTTTGCTCTGGCTTTGTGCGTTTCAAATTGTGTTCATTTCAAATCAAGAGCACTAATGTTCCATGGTGAAAAGCTTAGCCTAAATGCTTGCGGGAAAGAGATACAAACCCTAGTGTACAGCTCCAGCCCCACCATGCCTGGGCCATGTCACAGGGCAATAATTTCCTCCATCCTGTCATGTGTCACCAAAGACTTCCCCGCCAATAATGCCAGATCTTGCGGTCACTCTGTGTACTGGACTAAATGTTGCCGATAGGCATATTTTCTGCACTATTTTATTCCATATGTTTTATCTGTTTTTTATTTGACTACATAAATTAGTTTCATTCTTATATATCCACCTAAAGATGGTTTGTTCACCTTCCAAATTGTGTTGCAGATTTTCATGTTCCAGTTACCATGACCAGTTCTTTCCTGGTTATTTTTATAAGATTGAGGATACGTTTCTAGTCTAAGGACATGTTGTTGTAAGCTTTAGTTCCTTACTGATTTTAGGGTTTGTTAATATTTCATGAAATCCATTCCATCCCCTGTCTATACGATAACTCAACTATCACTTCTTTCACAATGAACACAAAGCTATACAGAGAAGCATTTGATCTTTTTGTCCAATGCCTCCCACAACACTTCTTAAGCTGGTAGTTGCCCTGAAGCAGGGGTGGCAAAGGTATCTACAAGAGCTGCTGGACAATCTGATCCTGTCCATGCCCCATCGTTGTCACTGTGTTTTGGCTTGGGTGGGCATGCACCCTACAGAACATTCAATGCATGGCCCTCTCGTCTTGTTTGACATGCTTCTGTTCACCCCTATGAATATGTCACTTGCTGCTTAATCACAATTATCGACTTTGCATCAAATTAATATGCACAATATTCTGACTTGTATGAGTGGTCATATCTTGCACCCTTTTGTAAACAAAGACTGCCACACTATCTTTCACTGAGACCAGTCTGTTTGTGTATTTTGAGGTGCTTATTAGTGTTTTTGCCAGGGTCTCTGCACTAGGCGCCTAGGATGGATTCACTATGCTCAAAAGCTACATAGCTCTGAATGCAACTCAATACAGAGTTCAAAATAAGGTCTCCAGGCTTTTCAAATTCTGTACATTTTGACATAACTAACATTGTTTATTTTAAGATATTTTATCTGTTGAGTAACTTGTCATAACATTAATATGTCAATAAGACAATGGCATCACTGATGTTAGAAAATTTAAATCTGCTTGAAATTAGGTTAAGAAGATCAACATCGAAATGATATAGGACTGTGCAAAAGCCACCAAGAAACCATTGTTTTGCAGTGGTTTAATGATCCTGTATATTATCTGTATTAGAATACAACCAGAGCATTCTGAAAAACTAGTAAAAAACAAAAACAGCCATCTACAGTGGCAAGTATTTAGTGTGACCTCCCTTTACACATGAATAGCATCACCTGGCAACTTTGCAATGGCAAACTGATTAAGAATGGTCGTCGAACTGAAGGACTGCAGCCAAGAAAACACTTTTTCAGATTTCATGTTTCTGGGAAATGGTGAAGAGGCTAAGATATGCTACAGCTCACAAATAGTTGAATAAAAATCTATGGAAAATGGGAACTATGGAGTAATTAAACCAAGTTTGTAATATTTATCAATCCAATTGTCAATTATATGTAATGGTCAGTCTACCATTGCAAAATCAACAAATATAGTGGTGACCTATGACTTTTGCACAGTACCATAGCTTCAGATGGGGAGGGAGAAGGGAACAAATGCCACTACTCTCAGACGGTCCATTAAATAACACACTGTACATAAAATACCACATCATAGTGCATTGGCTGACTAACTAAATGCTTAGTTTTGCTGCAGCTAAACACAAGTGGGATTTCGGCGTCTAAGTGATAATTTGCATCTCATATTCTCAGTAATTTATTTAATTGCAGGTAAATCTGCCAAAATCAAATTATACTTTCAGTATTATCCAGAGCATCTTACAGAAGTGCTGACATAAAGCTAAGCATCCACCATGTTGACGCTAGCCCAAAAACATAATTTGAAATAATACATTTTTCACCAGCCAGGGAGCCGATGATCAATAGACAGTGGTGGGGATAAAGGTACTGAACTATTGACGACAATAATCTTGGTACAAGTCCCAAATTCCCCCATAACCATGTCTCAAACACATGCATTGAGACCTGATTGATAGGTATGTATAGTGCCTTCTGATTGGAGAATTTTGCTAGGCATGGGTTATGGTTTGTTTCTCACATGTCACACATGTTGGATTGAAGTATCCTTCTGATAAATAAATATTGTATTGTTTTCCAAGTATATGTAGAAAACCTTGCCAATCACAGTCATTTTATTAACTCATATTGTTGGACATATGGAAGCATTCCTAATGTCATCTTGCCTCTACCTACACTCTGCCCTACTATCAGTGACTATCTAAGCTTTTTGTGTTTTTACATCAGCTACAAAGTAATAGTTATTTATTTTATAATATTATGAAACCACTAAAAATACAATGATTCTCCACTTAAATAGTTACACCTGGTATGCTACTAGTAAAAATATCTTATCAGCTAATCACATGGCAGCAGCTAAACATGCTCAAGGCAACTTGCAAAAGTTTAAATCGAGCATTAGAATGAGGGATTAAGGGAACATACATAAAGAGATGAACATACCTGTTGAAGCAGATGGGATAGAGTAGCAAAAGACCACACTTGTTGCAAGCCTGTGACATAAGAACAGGCAACTGAGACTACAACGCAGATATGATCACAAATTGGACAACTTTCAAATGGCAGGTTCAGAGTTTGGCACACTTTGAGCCCCTTAATACCAAGTAAGCATTGTTTCAATTCGGGCAGCCTGCCTGAGTATTGTAACTGTAATTGATCATTTTATGACAATAGTGTGTCCATCTTCTGGTGGCTATGGAATGGCACAAATCATTCTCAAATCAAACTGGTTTATTGAAGATAAAGGCCTCCAGAGTCAACAGATCTAAACCCAAGCTAACACCATTCACATCATGCATGTGCAGTTAACAGATCTGCAGCAATTGTGTAATTATATGACGTCAGTATGGACCAAACATCTCTGATTAATCCTCAGGCACAGCCTGATTTTGCTACTTTCATACCAAACAGTTCTAGCTACCATTTTGGGAAGAACTACTTCACCTGAAAAATACAGATATTTTTCCAGGGATTTTTTATGTTAACATTCGCCCCTCCAGTAAGACCCTGGTGACGTGTGAGATACAAATTTCACTTGGATGACTCAATATGACATAATATCTCCTTCTTAGCATATAGGACCAATAAAGCCTGAAGTTTTATTTTTAGGATGAAGATCTGTAGTTTACATGGATAAAGGTGGTGTAAAGCCAGTTTAAACATTAAAGTTGAGCTCAACACAGATGCTTGCTGGTAGACCTAAGCACGGTTTATTGAGTCTATTGAGTTCTCTGCTAAAACTTAATGCAAGACTGTTGACTTTTTGCTCAGGTGAAAAAACCTTAAATGCTGAAGATTTCAGTAAAACTCTACTGCTCATTCCATTTAATCTCACTATAGTGTAGGAAAAACTACATACGTTTTAATTAGATTTTCTTTGTGACTTTAATTTCTTAAGGGAATGCACAAACATTTTTTTTTTGTTTTTGCATTTGTATTTAAAATCACTTACTTTCCATAGGGGCTTAATCCAATTCAGGTTTGGAGGTCTGAGACCATTAAGGTGTTTATAGGGTTTGATTGAAATCTACTTGATGCAATCGAATTGATTGGATGTAAATATAATAGCAAGGCGTACATCTGTGTATATAATGTTCCATAATTGACAAACAAGCCATGATGTCTGAGAAAGTCTCACAGACTCTTATGATGTATTTCTGTGGATTTAGAGCTGTATTCATAATCATTCTTAGTGCTTAAAGTAGCTCCTAGTGACACACATTTAAAACAAATCTTAGAAATGTGGGAATGTATCTCTTAAAAAATAGTAGATCCTAATAAAAAAGTTATTCATAAAACACCACAAGGGAGTGCAAAACAGGGTTTATTTATCTTTTGAAATATATTAAAAAGCACTCACTTTTCACATGGGTTTAATCCAATTCATGTTTTCTGAGCTTGTGGAAGTCTTATTCTTTGTGAGACAATCTTAGGAGGGTATTTTAAAGATCTGGGCAATAATGCAATAAGCAGATAATAATATACCTGTATATGGCATGCTATTCCTAGGTCAGGAAGAATTCAGTGGCCACAGCTTTAGAAGAACTCTGAGAGATGGGAGAACCTGCTGGAAGGATGGCCATCTCAGGAGCAGTCAACCTATCAGGCCATTACGGTAATATGGTAATAATATACAAAAGCCACTCTTGTGTTAAAGGCATATGCCAGCCCACTTTTGCTGAATGGCATTTAAATGACCCATCAGAGCAGCAGGATAAAGATTATCTGGCCTGGTGTACCTTATGCATTATAACTGGTAAATCAGAAGGGTCTAAATACTTTGAGTCAGCTACAAGGAAGTGTATAAATGGCAGGTTTTAGTGGGAAGGGTAATAATGTTCCAAAAGTGGTAGCAAATTTGGCCATAAGAATTAGAAAAAATTGGGTTTGTTCTTCTTGAGAATTCATTTTCTAAAATGTTCCTGATTTGGGATACATTTGTATACAGATAAATACTGTTAAATGACCAAATTACATTTTGTGAAAAATGTTGTTGAATAAAGTTGTCACAGACTGGAGATGGCCACATTTTTATGCTATTGAGATATTTTAAATATAGAGTTTATTTTCACAAGATAATTGCATGGAAATAATATAGAAATATATAAATGCATCAGAGATACAGCTGAAAAACACAAAAAGGCAAAAATGCATTAAAAGACAATATAATGAAAAGCATGGAAGGTCAGTCAAATGAAAAAGAGACTTTATGAGTAAATATGAACCAGTTTATATTCACGGGTCAGAGAGAATATCAGGTTATCATATCAGAATATCAGGAGAAATGACAAAAATAAGTACTAGTTACAATAGGACAGGCAGAAAAGAATGTGGATACAATTTCCATCTTGTTGCAAATACGCAGAAAGTCGAAAACAAACATGAATAACATAATTTAGATATATCAACCTAACAATCTTTTATTCAAGCTAAGGAGAGCTAATAAACAAACGAGCACACGACTGCCCTTAGATCCACAGTGTTGATTGGCTGTTGATGTGACCACACTGAATGTTTTTATACGACTAGAATGTCTGACAATAAACGACAGATTTTTCTTTGCTATTGTAATTTCATGTAATTGTGTTAACCTTGGTCATTAATATACACAGACATTAATGCATGTTCCTTAAGCAGCGCATAGCTGCATATTAACATAAGATAAGAAGATAATTGTTGTGTTAAAACTTAATTAAAAATGTTACTTCTGTACTATGATGACTAATGTGACCCAT
The DNA here is from genome assembly GCA_034779995.1 of Parotocinclus haroldoi. Classification (NCBI taxonomy): domain Eukaryota; kingdom Metazoa; phylum Chordata; class Actinopteri; order Siluriformes; family Loricariidae; genus Parotocinclus; species Parotocinclus haroldoi. The sequence goes on from JAUZST010073040.1 coordinate 9,794, forward strand.
ATATTATGAGAATCAGCCATCGAAGAAGAAGCACCTATTTAATAAAACATTTTCTGGACTCCTGGGCCACTCTAAAGGCTATGTCAAAGTGGAATCTAAAAGTCGCCAGCAGGGGGCCTCTGCTTATCATGGCTTGTCTCTCACTCTTCCTCCTCCCTCTGTAGCTCCTCCTGTGTGCAGAGCTGAAGCCATGCAGAGGGGGCTTGTGCTCAGAGGAGGGAGACGAGACGAGAGAGGCTGTTCGAGACACTCCCCCAGTTCAGGGAGCACTGCATCCTGCCTCTTGTCCCGCCTACCAGGAGAAGGAGGACTGTAGCACTGCCTGAGCTGAGCCTTTAACTCCTTACCACAGTGTGGAGCAGCCAGCCGGACGCACGCACACACACACACATATACATGCACATACACACACACACATACACATACTCACTCACGCTCACACACAGGCACAATCACTTCCAATCGCACATTCGCACTCGCACAGGCGAGCGGGAAGCTGAGGAGGCAACGGGAGAAGAAGGCATCAGCCAGACGTTGGTAAGAAAGAGCACTGTGTGCATAGTGTGGGCTTGTGCCTGGCTGCAGGATAGCACTGGATTTGCTTCTAGAGGAGTTTGTGTTGCTGGACTAAAACATCCGCTGATCAGCTTCAGCACTCAGAAGGCAACTACATCATCCTGCATCTCTTCTTTGTGCAAAAAAGCAGCATCTTGGAATATCTTACAGCCCTTGAAAGGATCTGATACTGTCTAGACGAGCAGAGACTGCGGGGAAAAGAGCTACAGAAAGCAAGTTAAAGTCGAGGCATGAAGTGATCTCTCTGCTTCCCTCCTTCCCTTCTTCTCTCCATTGCTACTGCTCCTAGTCCTCTCCTTGTACTGCTATCCCATCCTTGCATCCTCGTTCTCCATCCTCCGACTCCCCTGGTTCCCAGTGCTCAGGAGTGTGACTCGCTGGCAGAGAAAGCTTCTTTTAAACAGTGACAGTCAGAAGGACAGCCAGAGGTCCCGTGGCACTCCCCATCTCTTGAGCATCTGATCGTTTCTGCACGGATCTAGCCTCTGGCAGATCAAGCGGAGGTGTTTCGAGATTTGAAGTGGGCACGCGAGTCTCAGTATCTTGCCACGGCCAGAGGGATTCCAGCTACATGGGCAAACGCTTGGAACAGCAACCAATGTACCCCCAGTACACCTACTACTACCCTCACTATCTCCAGACTAAGGTATGATACATGCTCCTGGATCTTTCGGTTTCTCTCTTTGCCTTTTTGCCTTCCTTTTTTCCATCTCCTCTTTGTCCCCACCTATCTGGTGCCAGCTTTCTGCTGTCTGACATCTTGAATGTGTGGTAAAGCTTACTCTACTAGAGAGGGAATAATAACTTGATAATTGTGCCTCAGACACCCAGTTTTGTTGGCTCAGCAGAGATCTGACGGGCAACTTGACTAATAACATCCAGCTCTTGATGCTACTCTCAAGTGCAAAATTGATTCCCATGCATTGATCGAGATGCTGTTACATTGCACACAGGTGATCTGTACCAGGCTCTTTGCTCACATCTTTATCCCCCATCCCCTTGGAACAAAAAGTTGGCACCTGTTTTGGCACTCATTAAGGTGAGAGAGGCAGAGCGAGTTGCTCTGACTGAGAGAATGGCTGTCAGACCATGAGGGTGTGAACAAACAAGCGATGTGATGCTTCTCTCCAATATCAAGGTTGAGAAAGTTTAAGTGGAGGCTTGGATTAGATTGATGGATGGCTTCTTACAGGAGAAGGTCATTATGGTATTTAGACGACACTCTTGTCTTGACTTGCTGTAGCGCTTTATGGCTGATTGGCATAGATTGGCATGAATCAAAGGGCTCAGTCACTGTCATCGATCATACATCTGCAAAAGAATAACACGGGCACGTTCGTAGTACATAATCTCATAATCAGAAACAAATGGTTCCATTTTTGTTGTTATATACAGTTCTGTGCCACCTTCAAGGTCATTTCGAAGTAGATCTAACCCTCTTCAGCTTCCTTAATGATATTTCCCAGAGCCTCTCCATGGGAGGCCGAGTCCCTGGAGCCAACAGTGTCTCTTTTGTACTGCAAATCCAAAACGAACCTCCTGTCGTTGGCCAAAGATCAACATCTTAGATCTGGAATGTACTGCATGTTGAGCTTAACAAGATCTTATTGTAAGGAAATTAGTTTCAACCACTGTTGCTGGAGCCAGGCTTGAGCAATACAGGAGAGGCGGAGGGGGTGGGGTAAATAGCGTTATTCTGGGAGTTATTGTTAATTTGCACATTATTGGAGTTAAAGGGGTTGGCACGGAGGCACGCCACGGGTTCGGATTTCAGATGTGCAAGTTTGCCAGGGAGGATATGGGCCCCACATTTTTGTGCATGACTGTAGGCCTGCATCTGTGTGTTTGTGATGGAGAGTCGAGATGTAAATGAGCTCTTATTAATCTTGATTCCGGCATGCTCTCAAAGTGGAGGCATTCCTCCAAGGGAAATCAATCATGTGTATGGGTGGGGGGGAAGCAGCTGACATACAATCACTGATCTCTCTCGTTCTCTTTCTGTCTATCTCTAAGTCCCTGTTAGATGGCTTGCACTCTCCAGAATGCAAAATAGACCTGTGCTATCAGCCAGTCCAATAAGTATCATCCATATTAAGGACCAGACAAAGGGACCATATTTGGACTATTCAAAATTCTGCACTGTTGATTGGATAATCAGTCAGTATATGTGCTGCATAGTCCTTAGAACATATTCCTTTAATCCCTGATGCCTGCACTGTAAGTAAGTGCCTGTCGAAGCATGTAAGCATATATAGGTGTGAGCATGCAGAGGGAAGTATCCATGACAGCAGTTCTACACTAATGGGATAGAAAAAAATAGTTTTTAAAGGAAATTAATTCAACCATGATCATGTTCCCCCAAAACATTCAAACATTCAGTCAGTTAAGTCGAGGCTGAGGTGTGCAACTGTGTGCATTTACACTCACAGGCTCAGTTTTGTGTAGCGAAAAATAACACGCAGCACTCTGTTTAAAGCTGTGCGCTCAGCATGAGCGCTCACTAACTGGCTTGCAGTGCGATGACACACAGCGTGTCAGTGCCGTTCAGACAGTGGCGCGAGACCCTTCTACATGGACCTCATTAGGTTTTTGCTGATCATTGTGATAGTTTTGATAGAATTATCGCATGGCTATGTTAGGAGTCTGAGATATGCATAGTATATGATCATATCTAAATTGTAATGATATGTGAGCAGACATTATCGAATGTGTCACTCGCAAAAACAGTCCAAAACGGCTAAAGATTTAGCGTTTTAAAGATGACAATTCATCCAGGGAACCCTATAATACTAAGCTTCAGGAGTGTATCGTGTTTAATCGAATGCAGTCTCCTAGCTCTGGGATGGAGGATTGTGGTGGTCTAGCGGTTAAGGTACTGGCTTATGGACCAGATGGTCCAAAGTTCAAAACCCACCTATGCCGAGCTGCCACTGTTAACTCTGTGAGCAAGCTCCTTAAACCACAATTGCTTGGATTGTAAAAGTGTAGCAGTTGTTACTCATTATGAATAACGGTGTCTGCTAAATGAATCTAATAGCCATCTCCACAGACAGCTAAACATGCCAAAGTACGATAGCAAAAACACCCTCAGCAAACCATAGTAGACTCATTTTACTTACAACAAGAAAAGCAGCAATAGCAAGACATAAATACTATTATAAATGTCATGGCAAAAGACACATTGACAGTTCAAGTCTTTTTACCCAGTAAATATCAACACATACATTATTTGTCAATGTTGCACACCAGGCTATGAGGTATGTTTAAATAATCTTTTCCTAATGCTTTTGCCACAAAACTTGGAAAAAAGCTTTCATTTTGGTCTTTGGGAAATTGCTATTAAGACAAGAATAATATTATTCAGTGTACAGCAGTATGTAAGATATTAATGATCATGAGTTGAATTAAAATTCCTATTGTAGTTAAATTATTTTAATTAATTACAGTGGTGACATACTCTGTTGCATTGCTAAATGTCAAGCATAAACTCAGTGTTGATAACAGCCGAGATTACATCTTAGCGTTTTCAATAACACGTATCATTTGATTTACTCAATTAATCTTCACTTTTGGCTATAAACTAAGATTAATGTTGCAATTAGGCTACAAGTTTTATTATGCGGGAAGAAATTATTATAGACCCCCAGTGTGTGGAAAAAAAAACTCTATGCTTCTCTCTAAAACCAGCCCCATCAGTTAAACAAATGTATCTCCTTTCTTGGAATAAGTTTGGGTGTCTAACTGACATATTGTGTTGAAAAAGATGCTGAGATCTAACTAAAACACATGTGAAACTGGAATAGTGGCCAGACACCTAATTTTTTGAAAGTTTACCAGGATGAAGCAATTACTGCTGTATGGGCTGCTTAAATCTCTCTAAACAGCGGAAGGGGTATTAGCATATAGAATTATGCAAATGTCTTAGGCTCCATTAAAATTAGCTGTTTAGCAATAGTATAATGACCATTTATTCAATGTTTGTGATAACTCGACAAAATCAATCAATCTTGGACTTGTCACTTCGTAATACTCCTCTTTACTATTTCCACTGGATCTTCATTTCAATCGTTGTGAACTTTAGTATAGCTTTAGCCTTTTCATCCTGATCTGCTTATGAAAAAGTGAAATGGTCAAAAAGACATTCCTGATCAAGCTTCTTTGGCCTGTAGAATCCCAGTGAATCCCAGTGAAGCTGGGAGATGCTAATGCTGCTTATGTGCTTTGTTTTATTGTTTTTATAGTTTATATAAATTCCCTGTGTTTTGTGGTTGTATTCTAATAATGTCACCTTAAAGGATAATCAATACACTTGCACATAAGTTATTTGGACTTAAGACTGTTCTAACTTGGTTGATGTGTTTAGAGACTTTTTTAGTGCATACTCATGTTTGTGTGAATGTCTTTCTGCTACTTTGTGGTAACAAGCTCTAAATGGCATTTGTGTTTGCCTGCCCTAATGTAAGTATTACTCATTTGAATTTTCTCTCTAACCTATAACTATACTGCTAAAAAATAGGGGATACATCACAATGAAATACCCCATAATTAAATATCCCCTTTTTTGAGCAGTATATATAAACTAATTCACATTTTGTTTCATCTGGTCTGAGTTTCTGTCAAACAAACGTATGAGATCCATCCTCCTAAAACGTCTTACAGCTTTTTGTACATAACAGTATGTTACTGTACTATAAATATTGTGAATTTCCCAAATTTCCTAAATATTATATATGTAACAGTATAGGCTTTGCTTTTAGATATTAAGGATGCTGTATAGATGGTAGTGTTCTGCATGTGTATTCAGTGGTATCTCTGATGGATAAACGCATCATTTGCATGTTTCCAACCTCTATATTTACTCTATAATAGCAAAAAAAGACTTTATGACTATGGTAATGTCCAGTTAATAACCATTTCTGCAAACTTCCTTTTTCAAAAAAATGTCACAGTAATTTAATTGGCTCACAGTTATTAAGGTATATATTGACACATTTTGGCTGCTATTAATTAATGATGTAGAATACAACCCAATACAAATTCTTTTTTTCTGTTAGCAGTTGGCTGTTGATAACACTATCACTAATTTAAAGTAAAATAATTTGTTTGTGTATGATCACTCTAAAAACACATTTTCTCATAACTAAATTCCCCATACTATAGAGATATTGACGAGGTATGTTGGAATATTTCTCCAAATTAGTTCTGTTCCTAGAAATCCCTTTGCTCCTCCACAGTTGTGTGAAGCTATGATTGATATTTCTGGACCCACACTAGCCAGTACTTTCCTTTCTGGATTTAATAAGAACAGCTTTTCCCTTCGAAGGCTACACTGTGATTGCGTGTGAATAAAGGAGAGGTGTTATTTTGTAGAGGGATGTTACGCTGGCACACAGAGTTAACACAAGTGCTACGTGTGTACATGTGAATGAATTATATACACTAACTCCTGCAGTGGGACAGCTCCCCAGTGTGTACACAGTAAAATGCTTCCTGGGTGGATCTGCTTATTACCAGCCAGTGGAGCCTTTGAGGTCCATGGAGAGCTGGATTAGTAAGGAGGTTAGAGGGCTGCTTTCACACCACCATTAGATCCATTCTGCTCTGTGACATTTCAAGTATTGACCTATTGACTTATTCTTACTGTGTAATTTTCTCAGGGTCCTCTATCTGATACTGTATTCATCTTGCATGGCTGCTCTTTGAAGTTTTTAATATCGAGAATTTTATCAAGGACCTTACCTTCCTTAAACTTAAACTTCCTGATAGATACTCAAATGATGCGGTCATAGATTGGTTAAATTTTAGTTTCATATTAGCAGCTAAAAAGCCTGTTAGCTGTGTGCTAAAAAGACTGTAAATGAACAGCACATACAATTGCCCGCTTAACTGTGTAGAAGTCTCATAGTTATTACTTTTATATATGCTTTAGGACACATTCTGATTTATTTCAGCACTTCTGAAAGTCACTCTGAAAAACAAGAGTTGCTAAATATCCTAAATACAAATGAGTTTTGCCCTTTAATTGGTTGTGGGATAATCCAATTAACTGTTATTAAACCTTTTATGAAGAATATATAAGTAATACATACAAAAGATTTAGGTGACTTGGATATAGATTCATTTACACGTTGAACAGACTGCAAGCTAAGCTCAGTTTACTTTAAAATGTCAAAAATTAAACGGTCAAATGTGTAAAATGGTGTTAACATTTCATTAACTACAAATGCGTAAGAGCACGTTCATCTCAAAGAAGAGTCCATCCAGGATCAGCTGATTATCCCAAATTGCCTGATTCGATTTTGTTAACTTCCCATACATTCCCGTAGCGTCAATGACATAGATTTCAAGTAATCGTTCTCTCAATGCAATCGTTTGGTCAATGCATTTGCTCGTAGAAGCTGAGCGAGCATCCATTGAATGGAATTGCATGAGGCAGTTTTTTTCATTCCCTTAAAACTCGACGGGCATTGCATAAATGCCACAATTTTGTTCTGTCCTTGGATGCTCAAAGTCTCTGGGGGTGAATGGAGCTGCACGGACGCTGGGCTTGATTGGAGGATCAGTCAAAACTGTAAAACACGGTTTAGCGGCTATTTTGAGATCTACATCCTCATTTAATCATTGATATCTCAGTCCCATCATGAATTTTGTAAGTGAAGTTTCAACATAATTTCGACATTTCCGTGTTAAGGTTGAATATCGTTTTTGTAGTTTGTTGTTGGACAGTGCAATGCCTAAGCTGTACAAACTGTTATAATGAGGGCAACAATTGGAGCTACATCTTACATTGGCAAAAACCATCTAAGCAGCTTGATTCTGCTGGATACAGACCATTTTGAAATGAACGGAGAATCCTCCATTCGGCCAGAATATATGCATAAATAAATTAACCAGTTTTATGATGCAAGCTGACAATGAGCTTCCCTTCTTTGAAAGACCAGCGCCCACTACTGTTTCCTAAAAAAACATTAAATCATCCTCTTTTTGTTAAAATCTTGGTCACCGTCACAGGTGAGCAAGTACCAATCCAATGTATGACACATACACCTACACTAAGGGCAAAAAAAAAATAACTAACACATGTCTTTGGGACTGGGGCGAAGCCGGAGGATGTGAAGTAATCCAACAATTACATTGGGAGGACATGCAAACTTCACAGAGTACTAGGTTGGGATTGTGTTTGTGTGTGTGTGGGAGAGAGAGAGAGAGAGAGAGAGAGAGAGAGAGAGAGAGAGGGAGGGAGATGCTTTACAAAGAAATAGCTGTGTGAGTCTGCATTAAGATTGCAGGGTCAAACTTTTCTTTCTTTTACATACTAGGTAAGGCACAGAAAAATTGACCAAACCTGAGTCTGCATAGATCCCGAATGAACAGATTTAAGAAATGTTTAGTCCCAGTAGCTACTGGCTTTTTACATAGTTCTGAAGAAAGAGAGAGAGAGAGAGAGAGAGAGAGAGAGAGAGAGAGAGAGAGAGAGAGGAAGAGAGAGAGAGAGAGAGAGAGAGAGCGAGAGAGACCAAGGGGTGGTCAATGCTGATATTAAATAAATCAAGGTATGGAGAAACTGCAATGCCTTGACTATTTAGTCAGGACTGCACACCATACAGTTTCAGATACGGATATAAAGTGACCCATACCTTTATTGAACATCCTACGCGAAACATAAAAAATGCTTATTTTTAATGTAGCTGCAATTTAATTGAAATCTGATCAGGTGGTACAGTAACATATCCGATACTCCAGTCCACCAACACACTACCTTGGTTCGAACTCTTGACGGGTCAGGCATCATGCAGACATGACTGGCTGTGCCTGAGGGAGGGGAGGCTAGATGGTTGAAATCATCCTCCCACACAGCAAAAGTGAAACCTTCCCTCGACTCAACCATACCCTGGACTGGCACCATGTTCAGTGAGTATATGTTATATCACAATCATTGGTTTCTATACTGCAGCAGCATACCTTAAGTGACACTTAAACAAATATGAACAGTTATTCACACGTAATTTAAACTGAAGTCTTCTATGAAATATATATAAACCTTTTATTTAGTGTTTTTATATCCTGATAGGCTCAGCACTCTTGGGAACATTTTATTTATCTTTATGTATGTTACACTTCTGGTAGAAGTCATGCATGCTGTACCATTTCCTTGAATTGGAGTAAATGTGGCAGGAAATATTTGTCCTGCTTTGAAAATGCTCTTTCATGTTGAACATCAATAATGGCTGAGAAAAATAAATAACCATAAATTATGCAAGTTGCCTTACTTTCTCAGTTGGGGGTGGGATTGCTGAGCGAGTGGTGTGTCTCTTCATCTGGTTCTTTCACCATGTTCTTACTATAGTGACAACACAGTACTGTATTCTCACTTTTCTGACATTGTAGTCTCTTTCCCATTTTTGGTGCCTTTTTTTAATCTCCCGCTGAGTCCTGGGCATTCTCCTCAGCCATCTGTCCAGAGGGGTAGGGTGGGCTCTAAAAAAAGAACATATGAGCCAAACATAAGCTTTTCGAGTGATATTTTGTCTTTGTGACAAGCTTGCGACAAGAAGCAGTTTCTCATGTTCAGAAGTATATGGCATGTTTATCAGCTGCACTCAAAAGTAGCATTAAGCCTATATTTTGTCGTGTCTGTGATACTCTGATAAATATATATGCAACTACCGGTGCTAAACTTAGTAGATTTGGTTTGTGGGTTCTGGTGAGAGCACAAGGGAAGCCCTGGTTCTGGAGTAATAGACCTGCTGCATTTTTAATAAAGGAACACTTTGTAACAACCAAGGCTAGATGGATTTCCTCCCCTTAAAGGCTCTGCCTTTTGGTTTTACTCACAGCTTGCTTTTAGGCTTTCACGGTTCTCAACAAAGCCTGTACAGCAGGGATAAATGGGAAAAACCCAGGGAGTAACCTAAAGTTATGCAAACAGCAGAAGTACAGGGATTGATCAAGATACACTGACGTTGTTCTCATACTCGTCCCTAATGCTGTTCAGGCCAAACATTCAGCATATGGCATGGCTCTTTGGCTCTGCATTTATGGTAAATGCAAGTTAGAGTTCAGCATGGTTATCAGAATGCAAATTTCCTGTCACCATCTGCCTGAGAAACGGGCGAGAGCATGCTGGCACTGTGAGATTTGTGTTGGAAAAACCTGCCTCCACTGAGCTAACCTCACGTAAAATTACTGATCTTGATTATGTAAGCTTGGTCAAATCAGTTTTGAATGCCAGAGGACAGCAGCCCTAGCACTTTGTATGAGTTTAGTATAGCTTTATATTTAAGTTCTGTAATTTTTCAAATTGACATTGTGGCTTCTTTGCCTCTTCAAATGAGGTTCACAAAATTTAAGACGACAAGCAAGAACTGACCAGAAACACTGCACCATTGCAAAATGCAGTACTATTAGTATTACAGGCATCTCTAACTCGTCAGCTGTTTCAGTTAAGGGTGCGAGAAATTAGAAGATTTAATTAAAGCAGTTCTCCCTACTGCTTCGACTGATACTCATCAGTCCAACAGTGTAAAAGAGAAGTGGAAAACTCTGTGAGGAGTCAAATTGCATTTTCTTTAAAATGCACTACATATGGATGAAAAAAAAACATTTAAATGAACAATATAAACAAAATACATTTATTACTTTACAATAATTTAACTAAAACCAACAAACACAATAGCAATTAGTAGCGTGATCATTCATAGAAATGCAAGCTGTTATCCTATGTGCCAAACATGCTACAATAAACCGACTATAGCTAAAAAAGTCTATATACAAAGGGTATACAGTACCATTTAACAACCGTTCTGTCAACCGGTTGCTTTTCGAACTGGTAATTGATCAGATGTTACCAGACCCATATATTATTTTTATGCTACTGTAATGTAAACATGAAGGGAACATTTACAGGAAAACTGTGTGCAAATGATATGTTAACGTGTTAAACACCTCCATCTACACACCATCCGATGCCTAAACTGTTATACATGCCACTCTATCCAGGAAGTACACAGCACTGTGGGTCTTCAGTTACAAACAAACATTAACACACACACATACACACGGTAGATACAAAACATAAACATGCATGGAAAAATATAGATATGAACTTACTTCACTGGCTGCACACAAGCACAAGGAAATGAGTCCACTTAAAGAAAGACAATTTTCCAGAACATGCAATGCAATATTCCCTTTTAAACACTTTAAACCTTTAGGCAGATAAATCCAGGACAGTGCAATTAGTAGTATGCCACAGCAGGTAAATTACAGGCAGCCACCACTTCTAGATATACTGTATGTAGGTGAATCCAGCATGATGTTTTTAGAATTAAGCATAGTCTCTGCTTGTGTCCCTGTCATCAGTGTGTCTGTGCACAGACCGTAACATAGTTCCTACATATGTGTGTAGTTAATGCAATAATTTCAATATTCATGAAAACAAAAATTTGAAATATGTAATCATTGACATAAATAATAACTATGATACAATAAAATATAATAAAACTATAATAAAATTTGACATAAATAATAACTATGGCAGTAAAAATACATACAGAAATGTTTTAATTTGACAAGTTGTTTACGGCTACAATGTTCAGAGTTAAAGGACAGGTTTGTATTCCCTTTTATAATTCATTATTTTTTTGTTATTTGCTGTTGTTTGCACTCCTTAAATGGCACTTACCTGTTTACTGTTATACAGTACTTGCTTGAACGGTAAAATATATTGCCATTAGTTGTGGCCAAAAGTAGCAATCTCTGTTATTTCAGTCACTCACTGTCGAGTGAGTAATGTTTGTAATATAACGCATACAGGCATTGGCACTCTGTACAGAAACAGTGGCAGTAAAATAGGTTGTACTGAAAAGATCAGTGACTCACAACATGACACTTTCAGAGGTTTCCACATTCAACAAGTCAGTTTATCAAATTTCTTTCCTGTCCTTCTAAAATAAGAGCCATAAAATTTTTCGTAGAAAATTTGACTGGTTTGCAGACAGCGCTGACCTCAACACCATCATCACCTTTGAGACGAATTGGAACGCCAGCTCTCACGTTCAGGTTTCAAGATATAGGCAAAAATAATTTCTGTTCATGTAACTCTAACATATTTGGGTTCAGGTGTTCACAAACCTTATATAAATAGTCAAAACCTGACTATACATTGCATATATAGA
>JAUZST010073051.1:0-21546 GCA_034779995.1 Parotocinclus haroldoi
AATGGTAGGAAGAAACCTTGGGAGGAACCAAGACTCAACAGGGGACCCATCCTCCATGGGCGGCCTAGATGTTAATTCAACAAATACTAAATGTTTATTAAATTATAGGAAAATTAGTTTAAAATAAATAACAAATTATTAATACAATTTTAATTAGTAGTAGAAAAAACAAATAATTCAAATTATAAAACAAAATTGATTCTGTGAGTCGTTAGAGGGATATGCTTGAAGGCACATCGTCTCCTACTGTCCAACTGATTGGGGGAGTTCCTGCACTCTGGTGGGACCTGCCTCCGCTGTTGGAGACCATCAGAATGGTCTCTAGTAGTGTTGACTGACTTCATGAGCACATGATATAACCCTCAATCTCTCAGGTTGCTACCAGTGACATGATAGGGGTAAATAAGATTGTTTATTACTGATTTCTGATGCATTACTGCATTACTGATCAGCAGCCTGTTATGCTACACATTCGGGCTGTTAATAATTTCAGCACCATTAGCCTTTTTATAATGGCATATAGTGTGTGAGAGTGAGCCAGATTCTGACTGGGAAACTGCTATATGCTCTGGGTGTTGGAATTGTCCTCTGAGCCTTAGGGAATCCTGTAAGCTACTCATCCTGTGTCGTCATCTGGCTGGACAGTTGCGTAACTGGGCCAAGATGGCCTCTCGTGGAGAACGGGGGCATGCCACAACATGATGATTATAGCACTGCTGGGGGCTAAGCTATATTTAGCTACGAGTGTCAGAGAGGAAGGCAAGCGAGTTAGGGAGAAAGACGGAGAATGTGAGAAATTCAAATAAAGGGAATTTGAAGAGACAGGCAGTGATTACTTCTCTGCAGAAACTGTACAAACGCATTACCAGCGTTTCTTTACCACCCCACAGTTTTGTAACAATTAAGGACATATCACTGACTTGTGCATGAGTTGCATCTGATAGAGAGGCAGAGATGGGGGATGGGTGGCTGTTTGAGTGTTCAGGCTTGTCCTCGGGGCTGTTTGTTGGCGTGATAAAGAATCTGTATCGTAGCCAGGCTGGGGCGAGCTTGTCGTGACAGAATGGAGGAAATGTTATCTAGGGGGGGACTGGGGCATTTCCCTCACCAGTTGTGTTGTGGCACAGTGGATTTTTTTTAAGCTGGGTTGGTGATCACACATGCCAGACCTCTTTCCAGGTTTAGAATGGTACTTCCTTCCAGCCATGCTTGGTATTTCAGTCACATATCGAGCTGGTCCTGATCTTATTTTTACTGGTGTTTACAGTGTTCATGTTTTGTTGTTGTTTTTAGCTTTTTTTTCCGTAATCCCTCAAATGTAATTAAACAGAGGTTTTTAGCTCTGGTTGCCTCTCTCCTCCACTGTTCATATTTTGAAGCTTAGGTCTTATTTATGAATAATGTCTGTCTTTTTTTCTTCTCCGCTCTCGTTTTTTGCTTGTAGCAGAAACATGATTGATGACAGCAGTCTAAAACTGTGTGTGGAGTGGATGAGCTAACAGAAAAGTGAACACTTGTGTGAGTCTTTTAGATACCATTTACGTTTGGGGGCTGTTTGTCAAAATGATCATATTGCTTATTTTCGTACTGGATCATGACCCACAGTTTTTATTAGGATGTTTAATGTTTATTTGTAAGAAAAGAGCAAGCCATCTATTAATAATTATATAGCTCAGTAAAGCAATGGAAATAACAGGCACCACTTAGGCCAGTGGAATCATTTAAAACGCACTGTAATGAAGTGCACCTTCAAGAGTTTCATGGTGGTAAATTCACCACCACGTTCTTTGCATCTTTCTGGTACATAGCATCATAATAACAATAATAATATGAACAAAAGTCTAATATGGTTCTGAAGTATGGTTAGACCATAATTCACTAATAATTAGCAGGAATGTGACATTATTCGTTGGGGATTCAATCGTCTTTGAATTTAGTTTACATCGGAGGAATTGGAGTATTAGAAAAATACTTAAGACTTGGTAAGTACAAGAGATGTACAGATTGTAATTTTTTTAGAATTATAAATTACATCAAACAGAAACGTGCTTGACCAACTTTTCTTTTCATGGAAACTTGTTTCTGAAGAAAGATGGCATGGGCTCCGGGCTTGTCTTGGCTCTGCACTCTCACTAGCTTAAGCTTGAACCCTATAGCCTTTGTTAGCTTTGTCAAGTTTTGCATATTCAGTGGGATGATGCTGTTGTAAATATCTTAGTGAGTTTGTTGTTCTGAATGGTTTCTGAGTTGTTTTTCCACTGCTGATGTTTGCTTATGAATGCTTGTATTGCAAACAGCACATTCTGAAGAGCGTCCATGCAGACTGTGTTTAAATTGAATTCCTTCTCTCTCAGTAGTAATGCTCTCTATAGAGAGAGATTATTTAGTCGACGTGGCAGTGCGAAACAATAGCTTCTGAAATGGGCACTTGCATCTAGAATCACTATGCAATCATTATACACTTTGGTCGCTATGTTTGTAACAAATGCTGTAGTGTTACTCAGGGTTCCTATACACTGAAAATAGTACCCATATGGAGTTAGTTAAGTCCCTGTACATTGAGTTGTATTTCCAGACTTTCTTGCACTCATTCTGACTTATCCCACATTTATATATCTTCATATACTGTATTTAAATCCCTTGTCTGAAGTGGTCTAAGCCACATGCTTTCAGTTTGATTGTGAGTGCAAGCCTTTGTTTCCTAAGCTAATTTGTTTGCTGTCTGCATTCATGTGCACTCTCTGACTCAGCCTAACGTTAATCTGTTTCCAGTCTTAGATTCTGATCTTGCTTCTTTTTTAGCCAAAACAGAAAGTGCTACTGTAGCTTGAAAATTTCCGGCAGTTACATTGTACTCTCCATTGAGAAAATGTTGGCTACTGTCGTCACTCAACTTTGAGTGTTGATGTGGTGCCATGCATAAACAATCTCACAGTTGTTCTGTGCTATTTTAAGTTTGGCGTCTTGACAAGATCAGTCCAATGTGAGGGGTTTGGCTTGAGCAGCTTTAGAGCACAATGCATTAAAAACCCTTTGTACTTTTCTGCGTCCAAACTTTCAATATTACTGTGTCAAGGCCTACCAGAACAGTACTATTCAGAGTAACTACTGTTCCTTCTGTAAACGGGTGAGTTAAAACTATAAAAGGGATATACACTTTTATCACAGATACGGATAGATAACCATGTGTAAAATGGCTAGTTGCATCAGGACTACTAGGTACAGCAGTTGTGACTTTGGGAGAAGGAGGTGGATGTTGGTTATGAAATGGCAGTATGGAAGTTACGGGAAGCAGCTGATCCATAGATTGCACATCGAATGTGTAATATCTGCTGCCCTATGCCTGTCTCTCCTGCTTCTACCAGCTGACATTAAATTTGCCAAAGATAAAATTGTACTATTTGAGAAATGGTGGACCACTAGTAAAGTTGAGAATTTTGAGCAGGCTAAGGAACTACTTTTGTTGGAAGCGTTTAAAGAGCGTCTGCGGGAACAATTTGCACTTTTGACCTTAATTAATGTCATTGGTAAACTCTTGCAAACCACTGTTGCCTATACTTGACTTACAAGGGGGTCACCCAGTGTGGTCTTCTGCTGCTGTGGCCTGCCTTCTTCAAGTATTACATGTTGTGCATTCATAAATGTTCTTTTGTGGTTGTAAAGAGCGGTTATTTGAGTTGCTGTTGCCTTTTTATCAGCTCCAAAAGTGACCATTCTCCTATGACCTCTAGCATCGAGGCATTTTCATCGAGAGAACCACCACTCACTGAATATTTTCTTTTTTTCGAAACATTCTCTGTGAACCCTGAAATTGGGATGGAAAATCCCAGTAGATCAACAGCTTCTGAAATATTTAGACCAGCTCGTTCAACGTCACTTAAACCATCTTTCTTCGACATTCTTGTGCTCAGTCTTGTGCAGGTTGCCTTGGCCGTGTTGACATACCTAAATACAGTGGAACCTCGGTTAACAACCACAATCGGTTCCGGAAAGTTGGTTGCTATCCGAAATGTTTGCTGCCTGAAACAATTTTCCCAATAGGATATAAAGGAAATAGAAATAATTGGTTCCCAACCCCTGTTGACTTGCTAATATATGAAAGTTACAGGCTATGTAGGTATGTTTAAAAAAAAAAAAAATGAAAACAGTTATAATACAGTACAAATGTTAAATAAACATAAAAACATTAAAGAAAGCATTTAAACATAAGAAACTATTTAGTAAACCTAAGAAAACATATCGTTTTGACTGCAATGTGATGGCGTGAATGGATGGAGGTGTGGGTTGGAATTACTGCTTGAAGGGGGAATCCCCCTCCATGAGAACATGATTGAGGGCCATCTTATTAAAATAAAGCACAAAAATCACTAAATAAGAAGGATGCGTAAAGATAACGATGACGAACCATCGATCGTAACTGTATTGACTCGTTCCTATTGAACGGGTGTTCAGAATCACAAAGTCCATACCTTTTAAAACTTTGGATATATCAATCCATTTATTACACCAGCAGCAGATAATCCATAAATCAGCAGCAATAGTAAATATCGAGTATTATTTTAGACATTCAAACTGCGCGTTTGCATAAACGCAGTCTAATAGCATTCATACGAACAGAATACGGTCAAAAGACTCTTGCCCCCCTGCTTTGGTCGTTTTTCGAATTGTTCGCTATGGAAGACGTTCGTTATCCAAGGTTCCACTGTAAATGTATTGAATTTCTGCCATGTGAGCTAACAGATGGTGCTATTTCTCAACTGTAAGGGGAGATCACACTGAATACTAGCCTCTGTAACCTATATAAGCTGTTTTTTCAGATTTTGTTCCTAATGGTTTTTAATACAACAATACAAATTTCCTGTATTTTCTACTTGGATTCTAAAGGACCAGGAAATAACTATATATGGTCATTATACCGTTGCTATAACATGGGAATAGCTAAACTAATAGTGGTCTAGTGGCACCGTACTGTGTATATTCTGTTTCAGATATTACTGCATATCAAGCTTTACCTTCATCTGTAGAATCTGCTGTCTTTCTGATATTTCCAAAACTAATCGGTTGTTTAAGCTTCTGTCATTGCTAATTAGGCATGTAATTGTCCCATGGTGAGAGTTGTCTGACTGATCAGGCCACCAAATTAGTGAGCAGTACAAGTAAGCAACTCGAGCTGTGTATGCTCACAGAAGCACACTTAAGTTTTCGACACTCAGATTGTTTGCCCCTACGGTTGTAAGTGTTATTTCTGCTCTGTCTGGTCAGGTGTTCTATTTTTAAACGGAGGCTTTATGGTGGATTTAAAGCCCTTTAGAATGAAGTTTTATGGTTTGAATAGTGTGTCGTGCTAATTCACCTGCTTCCTAAGTGTGGAGTTATATACATAACAGGCTTTCTAACAGACAATAGAACCAGAAGACAGACTATTGAGACAGCCTACTGAGATACTGCTTATGCCATACGATTGTTCAAGCCCTCTGTACATGGCAATTTTATACTTGCTGGTTCATCAGAATTTTAATCTTCCCGAGGCTTTCGTTTGGAAGTACAGTGTTAACACACACATTTTTGACAAGCTGTCATTTGGTGATGGAATCTGATAAGACATTTATTAGATGTCTTACCTGTTTGAGCACTGCAATGCACCGACGTACACTGATGCATATATTAGGAAAAGGATTGTGAGTCTTTCTCTGTGATAAATCTGTGGTTTACTAGATGTAACGCGCAACTTGGTTAAAACAAGCACGTTTTAAGTATATATTTATATATGTACTGTACTAACAAAATATATATGGAACAGATAATCTAAATAATATAATACAAAATATATATGGATTATATATTTAGATATGGGAAATGCACCAAGAAATATGGAAAGATATGGAAAATACACCAAAAATACCATGAATAAACATCAAATGCAGAAGTACAGATTTTAAAAAACCTTGTGCTCTTAGCTCAATCGGTCGGTTGGAATGACTTCTGCTATTTGTGGAGCTACATCTGTGTATCTAGTGTACTTGGATGTGTTAGAGCTGAGATGGTTGGGCTGCAGCTTGACCCATTCTGTCAGGAGTTTTAACTGCTGTGTGAGATGCTTTCTTAAGAAGGTATTGGCCGTAACAGGACCTTCATTAAGAAAAGCCAGTTAGTGTAATCCGCCTTGTTCTTGTATGCCGTTTGTAGCAGGGGGAGGGAGGATAGAGGGTATGTATACTGCTCACAAAAGTTAGGGGATATTTCATTGTAATTTTTGTGAGCAGTGTATACAGAGATAGATGTCTGCCCACGAACCCTTTTTGTATCTCTGTTTGTAACATTACTTTTGGTGTTTTGTGGTGTGATGATGGTCTGAAGAAGAGTACCTCTGGATTTCCGAATCTTGGATTATCCTGTTTCAGAACAGCTGCAATCTCTTTTAATGTGATTGCTGGCAGTTGTGTAGTTCCTAAACTATCCACTTGGGGGACAAGATCTAGATTTCAATACTAATTACTCTGTTAGTGTTTTGTGCATGCCGTTTTTTTGCACATTCAAGTGGCTACAGAAGCCCAACATTCCTATCTATGCTATCTATCTCTTGATCTGCCTTGATCTACACACAGTCATTAACAAAAGATACAAAGAAGGCGTTGTTGGCATTTATATGTAATCATGATGTATGTAAGTGGTTAGACTGTTAGACTGAAAGAACAGGTTTATTACTGTACTGCCAAAAGGTATTTTCCTGGTAAACCTTGCTGCAAGTATTATTCTGCTGAAAAAATGCCAGTTGGAAGCCCAGGCATGACCAACAATATGCAGCTGCAGAATATCCTGCACTGTCGTCGGCTCCCAAACAGAACCTGTATTCGTCAGTACACATGATTCGATTCCATCCCTAGCCATCTAGGTTTGTTGCTAGCGACACACCTGCAAACCAAGGCGATGGCCTTAATAAATAATGACGACAAATTTCTTTCTCTGTAAATGATCCGTGCAAAGACAGTGGTGTGTGGTTAAGGTGCCACCTGTGTCCGGATGGTGGACAGCAAAGCTGTGGAAGCTGCATGTGCTTGTTGGCAGATCAAACAATCCTCTCTAGTGGTGGTCTGTCTGGGCCATGTGGAGCGTGTTTGCCATGAATGTCACAATGAATGTATACTGCTCACAAAAATGGGGCACACTTCAAAACGAAATCTCCCATAATAAAATATCCCCTCCTTTTTTTGGGCAGTGCGTTTTAAACAGAGTGCTCAGTTATTTTTTTCATAAAGCTGTAGGTACATTAAATGTGTCTGTATGATTTCCATAGTCGATTACAGGAGCTTTGCTTCCATCTGCTAATACTTAAATTTTATACTAAATTCCTTTCTTATTGTTTTAGGATATGAAAAGACAGAGGACACGTCAGAAAAAACCTCTCTTGCTGACCAGGAGGATGGCAGATTAATATTCATCAATCAACCTCAGTTTACCAAATTCTGCACTAACCGTGTCAGGTAAGACTGAGATTCTGTTTCTGAGACTTGGAGGTTATTTCTCAATAGTAGTAGCATAACTGAGTGAGGTTTTCTTTTCCCATGTCATTATTTGAGTACTTTAATCCTCGTTGAGCTTTGTTCACATTAAGCATTTAAGACTGTCCCAGCTAACCCTGCACTTGCACTAGGAGACTGCATTTGGAAATACACTGTTGCCGTACGTGATCACATGACACACTGGCCCTGGCAGAAGATGCTTCCTTAATACAGACATATTTTTTGCACAAATCATGGCCGTGTTTTTAAGACATAAATGTGTTAGTAGGAAACCATAATTTAAATCGAAATATAGATGATGACATTTCAGTTACATAAACAATGAATAGTATTTGCTCACTCATTAGCAGACTGAACTTGCTGTGTAAAATGTGGAATGGAATATTGATAGGTAAGTGGATCGACCCTGTTCGTTCGATATCTGATGAGTGAATGAGATCAATATTGGACAGGATGTAGATATAGGATCCGTATCACATCATAAGTGTTGTCTAGGTTATCGAACGTTCTAAACCTGCCTTATTGTAATTTATTACTTTTGTGATAAAGCAGTTGCAAAAACTTTGATACTTTCTCACCCAGTCAGGGTTGAGTTATGACTATAGATTACTTTCTTATGGACGAGCTTTGTTTTTGTAAATCTCTGAATGTCCTATGCTGTGCAAATAAGCGAGATTGGAACATACTGCAGTGCAGCAGTGCTGTCGTTCAGCTAGCCTAGAGAGAAACTGAGACGGAGGCTGAGAGAAAGAGATGCAAAGAGACAGAAAAGAGAGACCCAGGAACAGAGAAGTGCAGAAGAAAAGGGAAAATGAATATAACCATGTATACTTTTTATCATCCGTAACAATACAATGGTTACATCTAAAATCTAAGAGGTAAACTGTAAAAAGCACAGTGCAGCGAATCATTATTTCTAATTAATCTGTGGCATCCAAGTGTTAGTTGATGTTCTAATACTTTGTGACTGTTTTAAGCTGTCTTTTATGAACATACTGTACTTCAGTTAACAGATTTTACCCACAATCTTGATTACTTCTCAAATAACTTGCTAATTAACAAGAGCACCTGACCTCCATGCTCATACTTTTGCATGTGTCTAAATGCATAACAAACAGAATGTACTCAACCTATGTACTGAATTCCTAAACATGAAGAATGAGAAAATCTAATCTTAAACCTTATCCAGATTGATAAAACCCTTGCATCCAGATGATAATAACATTTGCAAAGTACAAGGAGTTTTTTAACGGCTTGTGTACTCTAAAAACATGGATATCACTAAAACTGACGGATACAACTGATCGCTTTCTAGAAAGTATAATACTGACCACTTGATTAGGCACACCTGTTCAACAAAGAGAATATATCCAGTAATCAGCAATTCTCTGGGTAAAAATGGCTTGCTGAGGTCAGAGGAAAATGGTCATACTGGTTTGCGCTCATGGGCAAGGTATGCGGAAGAGGCAACTGAGGCTACAGGTCGCATGGGATCCCCCAAATTGTCCAAAAGATTTCAAAACATTGCCTGGTATTATGGTACAATGAGTCTCAGTTTCTCCTGTGCCATTTGGATGGTAGGGACAGAATCTGGTGTTAACAGCATGAATCTTGTATTAGTGGTCGGTATGTAATGAATTTTCTTGGCACTCTTTAATACCAATTGCGCGTCATTTAAACACCACCGACTACTTGAGTATTATTGCTGACCATGCCAATCTCTTTATGATCCCAGTTTACCCATCTACTGATGCATGATGGCTACTTACAGAAGAATAATACACCATGTCAAAAAGCTCAAACCATTCAAAAACGGTCTCCTGAACATAACAACAAGTTCACCATATTCAAATGGAGTCCGCTGTCAACAGATCTCAGTCCAATAGAGCACGTTTGAGATGCTGTGGGTCAATAGAGGTTCATCATGGATGTGCAGCTGACAAATCCCCAGATATACAATGCTCAAAAAATAAAGGGCACACTTAAACAACACAATATAACTCCAAGTCAATCATACGTCTGTGAAATCAACCTGTACAGTTGAGAAGCTTGTGAATCAATTTCACCTGCTGTCGTGCAAATGGAACAGACAACGGGTAGAAATGAGAGGCAATTAGCAAGACAACCCCTATGAAGGAGTGGTTCTGCAGATGGTGGCCACAGACCATTTCTCTGTTCTTATCTCTTCTGGCTGATGTTTTGGTCACTTTTGCATTTTGTCAGTGCCCTCACTTCGAGGTACCATGAGGCGGTGTCTACAACCAACAGAAGTTGCTCAGGTAGTGCAGCTCATACAGGAAGACACATCAATGCGAGCTGTGGTAAGAAGGTTTGCTGTGTCTGTCAGTACAGTGTCCAGAGCATGGAGGAGATTTCAGGAGACAGGCCAGTACACCAAGAGACATGGAGGGCGCCGTAGGAGGGCAACAACTCAAGATCAGGGCCGCTACCTGCTCCTTTGTGTAAGGAGGAACAGGAGGAGCAGTGCCAGAGCCTTGCTAAATGACCTCCAGCAGGCCACTAATATCCATGTTTCTGCTCAAACTGTCAGACTCCATGAGGGTGGTATGATGGCTCGACGTCCACAAGTGGGACTTCTGCTTACAGCCCAACACCATGCAGGGCGATTAGCATTTGCCAAAGAACATCAAGATTGGCAGATTCTCACGGATGAGAGCAGGTTCACTATGAGCACATGTGACAGACGTGACTGAATCTGGAGACGCCATGGAGAGCGTTCTGCTTCCGGCAACATCCTCCAGCGTGACCGGTTTGGCAGTGGGTCTGTAATGGTGCGGGGAGGCATTTCTTTGGAGGGCCGCACAGCCCTCCATGTGCTAGCCAGCCACACCCTGACTGCCATTAGGTACTGGGATGAGATCCTCAGACCTATTGTGAGACCATACGCTGGTGCAGTGGGCCCTGGGTTCCTTCTAATGCATGACAATGCTAGACCTCATGTGGCTGGAGTGTGTCAGCAGTTCCTTCATGATGAAGGCATTGAAGCTATGGACTGGCCCGCCCGTTCCCCAGACCTGAATCCAATCGAGCACATCTGGGACATCATGTCTCATTCCATCCACCAACACCATGTTCCACCACATACTGTCCAGGAGCTGACTGATGCTTTAATCCAGGTCTGGGAGGAGATCCCTCAGGAGAACATATGCTGGCTCATCAGGAGCATGCCCAGGCGCTGTAGGGAGGTCAGGCCTCATTTTAACTTGTCTTGATGCTTTTCTACTGAAGTTGGATCAGCCTGCAATTTGATTTTCCACTTTGATTTTGAGCATGATTCCGAATCCAGACCTCCATGGGATAATAATTTTGATTGACATTAATTATTTGGATGTTATTTTGTTCTAAATGCATTCCACTATGTAATGACTAAAGATTTTCAAATGGAATATTTCATTCATTGAAATCTAGGATGTGTTATTTTGGTGTTTCCTTTTTTTGAGCAGTGTAATATATTTATAATGCCGTTATGTCAAGGCATGAGGCATTCTTCTGGCATCTTGTTAAATCTGTGACATGAATAATTAAGGCAGGGGGTCCAACTTGGTACTAGCAATGTGTACCCAATGAAGTGGTATAGTGAGTGTGTATATTGAGTGTATTTAAATATAAAATAATCGCGTATACCTGTAGCTACCATTAAAATTAGTCACTGAATCTGTCCTTGCCATCTGGATTTACTATGTAGCAAATAGAAGTTAGAATACCTTGTTTGTAATTAATCACAGTGAATTATTGAATGATGATTTAAAAAGTGATGGATGGTTGGAATTGCATGCTTTGCTTGACATTACATACCGTAGTTACAGTTTGTCCCCTTACTTCTTCAGTCTGTATTGCTCTATTTACAGCTCTGACTAAAGGCTATATGAAGAGTTACTGTTTACTAGCTCCTAAAACTACTGTTTTGTGTTAAGATGGTAGAAATGGTTACTTTTTGAGCTGGCCAATCTATAATTTTTCAGGTCCAAATGGATTCCAGGGCACAACTACCAACACCGATAAAGATTTAGATAGAGGAGTTCGATATGAAACCAACAGCTATATTGTTTGCTCAGTCAGTTGTAGGCTAAAGTTGCTACATGGTAATGTAAGATGTCTGTCTGATATACGATGTGTGAATGACATCAATATAAGACCCAAAATACAGCGAGAACTGTATTTATACAATTGCTATTTTCTTGAGATCACGTGTAAAATGTAAATAATTATTTCTGCAAGCTGTTGTTTGTCATTGGTCCAGATACAGTCATTCCTTACAAGTCTGATTTTGGGAGACCTGAATTTGTGGTCCCATGGACATTTTAGCAGGCTAGTGAATGTTAGGGACTAGATTTAATACAGCTACTGCCCATTCCACACAGGGGCGCTACCAGGTATTTCAGACCTCATGACAAGCTCATGACACTGGGCCACTATAAACTAAAAATGTTCTAATACATTTTTATTGCCCTTGTCAGTCACAGGAAAGTTCTGACGTTCCTACATACAATGCCACTGTTTGGGGCTTAGTAACATCCTTGCGACAAGAATTCAGGTTGTCTTTTTCTTTTTAGTAGTTTGCTTGATGTACGGACTTGATTGGAATTGTTAAAACGGTGTGAGAGAGCAGAATTTTGTGGACTATTAAGTTTTAATAGGACAATTGCTTGCAAAAAAACCCTAGCATTTTGGATATGACAGGCTTGTTGGTATTGTAAAAATTAATTTTTTATATCATGTGTTAATTATGGATGGCATATTGATTTTCAAAACAAATGGCATTTATATTTAAATAATGTGAATGCCCGCTGTTTGTGTTTTCTATCACTTAAAGGCTGCCAGAACATGAAAAGCTTGCTAGTACCTCTCACAGCAGCATAAACCTGCAGAGCAGTACCTGTCATGTGATATTTATCAACAGGACATTGCGGAATAGAAACAGAAATGTCCTGATTGAGTAACGGCAGTAGGAGAGGTGCCTTGCTTTGGGTACATATATTGTATTTATGTGTGTCATAGAATCAGGAATATAGTGCAAATAAAACGATTTCATTTTCTTTTGTACTCCCAGCCATAGGTAGTTTGGGGCTGTTAAGCTGTAAAAACATGATGGTGCATCCATGCACACAGCAAGGTTCATATCAATTATTTGCATTATTTGCCAGTTTTTCTTTTTCCTTCTTTCTTTTTTAATTTGTCCCTCTCGTGATACCAGGCACACGGTTTATTTTGACTGATTATTGGTAAGGTATAAGTAAATCAGGAACTTGTCTGAAATCTTAAAATTACTTCTTTATTTACAAAGATTACAAAGATAAAATACAAAGTTTCTATGTTAAAAAAAATAGTTGTGCATTAAACCACACAAGTATATATTTCCACAGATGGTAATATAAATATAGTCTGGCTTGGCTGTTTTCCATTGTTTTGAAATTGACCATCCACCACTAATTTATAATATTCTTTCAGATTCACAGAATATACAGTTTTGTGCAAAAGTCTTTGGCCACCAATAGGTTATATATACCATTGTTTTTGCAAATATATACTGACCATATACAATGGTTTATATAATGGAAGTTTCTACTCAGTATTTCAATATACTGCTTAAAAAAAGCATTAATATTATTACTAGTAAATATTTCATTATAAAATATCCCCTAACGTTTGTGAGCAGTGTAAAGTCAGAAAATATCTACTGTTGTCTACACTGGCAAGTAATTAATGTGACCTCCCTTTACAAGTGCATTTGACGGCATTTCACGTTGACCCTTCAACAGTTTGATGAATCATAATCAGGAATGGTATTTTTGGGAGGGTAGCAGACAAGAAACCAGGGGAACTGAGTGAAAAGGCCAAGATATGCTAAAACTCACAAAGACTGAGTGACTTGGAAAAGAGCATCTTTGAGTGTGAAATCCAAGGTCAAATCATCGACAATGTTATATGGTCATTATACCATTGCTGAGACAACAAACCAAATGTTGACCTAAGACTGTTATACAGTAATGTATGCTATCAAGGATTAGTAAATTTTGGGTTTTAGTAGCTATGTTGCTTGTTTTTTTATATTTCAGGTAACTATAAATAAATGTTTCTGGTCTATACCCATATTTATCCCCACTACAGTGGAACCTCCTCTTCACTTGAACAGTTTTTAACATTACACTTTCCATTTTGATTTGTTTGAATCCAAATTCGAACAACGATTAAGACTTTGAAAATGGCAACCCTATATGGAACATTCAATGACGAGATCTCCCAAAGACGATGTATTTTATACAGTCCAGTATGTGGCCCAGTAATGCACTGCTACGTTATGCCATTTACCATACAAAACAGATGAAGAAGAAAAACCTATCATAGCTGAACTAGGGGACTGTTCTAGCAGCATTGGGAGGGCCTGCTCCACAATAATGTTAACTGTATTCAAAATACACTACTCGCAAAAATGAGAGGAGTTATTTCATGACTGCAAAGAGGATCCACAAGAACTGCTCCACATGTCCATGACCCATCACTGTTACGACGTGGGTTTTGGCAGTCTTGGGTGTATGGTCACTCTCTTCTCTTCACCACCATCAATGTCACTTGCTACCCAATCACGATAATTAAGTTTGCATTTAACTTCATAATTATTTAGAAAAATCTCCTCATTTTTGTGAGCTGCGTTGGTACTTGGGTGTTGGATGACTAGAAATGTTTGTAGATATTCATGCAGGGCGTAACTTCTGTGGAATATTATTAAAAATAAATCCTTGAATTCTTGACACTGTTTATTCAATACCTGGCTAAATTCGATTCACAAATAATAATTTCCTTAAAATTATGAGCGCAGTCAAAGTGCAATTAAATTGTTATAAATTGACCCTCTAAGTGGTTCTGTTTCCGTTTGTAACTTTATCTTTCCATGGTAATGAGTAATCTTTTTCCAGCTGCGGATATTGAGTATTATGTACCCCACCCTATTCTTTTTTTTTCCCTTTTGTTCTGCTTTGATGCAGATAAAGTGGTAGCATTAAAAGGTCAGCTCTGGAGGGGAGTCTTCTGTCAGTACAGGTTAGCGTTAATGTTCCTGCTGCATGAGTGGCTGGAGAGCTCTGTTTGTTTACTGTCCCAAATCAGAAAAAGTTGGGACGATACAGAATATATAAAAAGAAAAATTCTAAACTTTCATGCGGTAACTCAGGTGTTTATTAACACCTAAACCCTGCATTTGAAGCATGCAGCACATTCCAAAAATTCCATTCCAGTAATGAATGTATGAGAAAAATCATAAAAGGCAATGTTCCTCAATTTTCTGAAAATTTTTTTCTGATTTGACTTGTTTTGAGTTGTCTTGTTGATAAATGCATGGATGTCCCTGGAAAAGATCTTGGAGGAATTAATGTTAACAATTGACAAGTCAATAAGTCTATTTAACCTCTGCTTTGGCACAAAGAGTGTTGAGCACAGCTCTTCAAACCAATACATATACATTACGGGTCGGCGGGGGGGGGTTGGGGGGGGAATCGATTCTTGGGTGCATTGTGATGCACGATTCAGCATTGGTTCACAAAGTTCAAATATTGGTATTACATATATTTAAATGTTAATTGGTAACGGGACGCTGACAAACAAATACGAAAAGCAGAAGACGCAGCAGTATGGCATATCACTGGTTTAATAGACACAAACAAGCGATGTCCAAGCTTTCACTTTTGGAAAGAATCGGAAAGAGCGAATTAAAATACTCTCGCACAGCTTTTAGTGCTGGGGATTTGAGTTTGCGGCTTGTAGGGTTCCTACCTTTTCCCCGGAAAGCTGACTCGCCGATTGTCCTTACTGAGCGATCGGTGAAGCGGTTTATATTTAGCGTTTAATTTATGACCTGATGGCAAACACCTGCGTCTTTCCCTATTTAAGGGGAGTTTTAGCGTTGTTCGCTGCCAGGTCATTGAATTTGCTGTGTGCCCGACCACCGGTGCAGAAACGCCTCGATACACTGTTCGTTAGTTCCATCTTAATGTTCAGTTGGTAACATCCGTGGCCGTTTAGAGCTGAAGGATGTGTACGAGGGAAACCTCAGAAGTATTTAACCTTTTTAGGGAAAGATCCAGGTTTCCCCGTTCCGTTCCAGCCCAGCTCTTATCGAGCCTCACTTCAGCTGGCTGCACGCCTCCATTTGAGACGCGTCCCGGCTCCTCTTCTTCATGCGCTACTGCCCGCTCGAGCTCACGCTCGCTCTCTGGCGCTCCGGAAACGCCTCTGCGCCTTTTGATTTGGGGAGCATCCCAAATCGGCGCCCTTTCTTGCTCTACAAGCGCGTGCAAGCTCCAATTTGCCTTTTCGCGTTCCGGAGCCTTTCCCCCCGTGCCTCGTGATTTGGGAGATGTCCTAAATCGGCACCTCATCGTGCTTTAGGCACGTTCACCCACAATCCTGTATGGACTCTGCCGCTTCATTCCCTGGCAGCTGATGGCGCTCGGGAGTCGTGGCTGGTAGGGGCTCGTGAAGCTCGCATCCTGGATCCGCGGCCGGAGGGGTCGCCTCCAGACCCTGACTGCCATATCCCGCTATAGGGTCGTTATCGGCGCCGAGCCCCATATCCCGCCGTAAAGGCCAGCCCCGTGGTGTTCACCACGGCTTATTGCACATTGCTCCCTTTGGGATGCAACTTAGCGACGTGCCCTTTATTTACCTTTTTAGTTTTCATGCGTTAAGAGAGCCTTTCGGTCAGCCTTTTTTCCCCATTTTAGTTTTGTTATATATTATTTACCCATTATTATTATACGCTGTGGGATCCCTCGGTCCCGCATACTTGGGTCCTAACACATATCGTAACAAGAAGCTGTACATTCACAGTTCAGGTAAATCCACTGTAATAACTAAATCTATTTAATGACAGGCTATTATTCACCCTGATACTGGACAGAAGATCTTCATGCCTTTTCGCATGTCAGGTACGGATACATTTATTTGCAGTATGGTTTAGATATTAGTAACAAAAACACTTATGGAATAAGAAGTTTATGTGAACATATTTCCTAATGTTTTTAAGACACAACAGGTGTTTTATAAAGAGAACAGGGAATGAAAAAGTGAGCAAAAGCTAAGAATCAGTAAGAAACAAGAACATTTAACAGTGGTGTGCTGCGTTGCAAAGGTGTAGTTGTTCTCATTCGACTTGTTTTTCCCCCTGTGGTGCGTCAGCTTTCCGAAACAAATAGGAGCGAATTCTCAAATAGAAACTAATCTATAATTGTCCTGCACTGCAGAGCGCAGATCCAGCACACATAAATCTGGTAATACCTGCTCAGTATCATATTGTTGCTTTTAAGGGATGCAAAGTGTTCAGTCAAGCATAATAGTTAATACAGTTTTCTGCACCAGAGGCTGCACAGTTATGAGTGCCATTACTGTGTAGTGCAACATTTATTGAAGGTGGCATGGTAATATATGGATTAAGCATGGTAATTACCTTAAAAATGAGAGTAATAACCTTGTTAAATCATGGTCATATATTTGAACAATATACATGCAAATATCTGTATTTGATTTAAATTTTTTGTATATCTTTGACCATAATTTTAAGTATTGGTCAGTCCACAGTGCTGTTCCAGTGTTGATATTCTCACAGTAAATGAGCATGCTCTCTCCTCGAAGCTTTTACAGATAAGTTGTGTGAAACACCACAGCTGTGCTACCAAAATCAATTTGTGAACTCACTTGCCATATGGGGATAACCAGCAGGACAGGGCATGAGGCAGGAATCTTATCTACTATTCGGACTTGTGTGTGAATGTGGAAAGTTTGAGAATCCTTTAGATTCGCAAACATTCAAGCACCACTAAATAACTTAAGTTTCTGTGTTTGTCAGATGAACACTGAACAAAAATGGTATTAAGGGCACTATGGAAAAAAACACTGCTCTCCAAAAAATAGTGCTGGATGTTTGAAGGTCAACGGAGATGTAAGTCAAAGTCAAATAAATTTATATAGCGCTTTTTACAATGGTGCATTGTTTCAAATCAGCTTTACAATATTATATTATCTTAATAGGCAAATCCCGAATTGAGCAAACCTATGGAGACAATGGAAAGGAAAAAGTTCCTGAATATAGAAGGAAGCAACTTTGGGAGGACCAAGACTCAAAAAGGGACCCATCCTCCTTGGGTGGCCTAGATGTTAATTAAAATAGTTAAGTTGTATTAATAGCAAATGTAAGTGAATAATAAAATTTTAATTAAATAACAAAATAGATTTAAGATAATGAGTCCTTTAAGATAAAGGAAGTCCTTGGAGGCACATCGTCTGCACTCTGGTGTGGCCATAATGGCTTGACATAATTTTACCAGCCCGAACTAATGACTAGCGATTAATTAATAAACTTGTTCAAATGCTGTGTGCTATTACACATATTTTAAACATACTTTCACAGTAATTACCATATACCCATAGCTTTACTACAGTAATACAGTCCTACAAGGCACAATTCCAGCAACTGAGCGTTAAGCCTTGCTCAAGTGCATGACAGTGGGAAGTTGTCCAGTTCCTTATTATCTGAACCACCATTTCTCTTGTAGTTCAGGAAGAGATTTTGTCTGTTATGACTTTGTCTTAGGAAGATCATTTACTGACCGATTCAGCAGAAATAGTCAACAGTGCCTCAAGCAGAAACCTTTGCACCAAGTGAAATATGGCTGCAATGTGTGCAGTTCAATGTCATTTCTTCTGGAAAGGTCAGAGTGTACTGACAGTAGTAGATACCACATTATTATATATCACTTAACGGCTAAGGCCTAGACAATGTGCAGTAGGCTTGATGTATTATCTATAGCTGGTAACCAAACAACACTTTGAGTATTGACTGGAGTGGTGACGGATGCTGCTTAAAGAAGGCTGTAGGCATAAATATACCGTTTTTTCCAATAGATGTTAAACTCTTGGGCAGATATCCACAGTGTTCACTGTTGGATTAATATACTGCTCACAAAAATGAGGGGATATTTCAAAATGATATATTCCCCAATTAAATATGCCCTAATTTATATATTCTAGCTGTAAAAGTGTACACATTGGAGCTTTAATGCAAAGTTGCTCCAGGGTTATAGTTCACAGTGTGTTGTGTTTTGTGTGTGGATTCTGTGAGTAGATACTGTCATACTCTAAGCAGCAAAGCAAACCAGCAATAAGTATAGGCTCACTGGCTACTTTATTAGGTACACATTGGTAATACAAAGTTAGACCTTCTTTTGCCTTCAGAACTGCCTTACTTCTTTGTGGATATGACGCAGTTGCTACATTTTGTCGCTGCACATCTATGATCCCATTTCACTACATACCAAATGTGCTCTAAGGGATTGAGATCTGGTGAATGTGGAGGCAATTTGACACGTTTGACTCGTTGTCATGTTCAAGAAGCCAGTTTGAGATTATTTGAGTTCTGTGACATGGCACGTTATCCTTCTGGAAGTAGCCATTACTGTGGACATAAAGGGATAGACATGGTCATTGACAAAACTCATGCACTGTTTACCTTGGGAAGTGATGGTGCCAGGATGGACTGTGGGAAGAAGATCCCTTATGGAGGGATAGCGATTGGTGATCTGGGTAAAATTATGCTAGGAAACCCTGGGCTCAGGCGTTCACAGGCACATGAGTTTATCACTTGGCATAGGTAGGCTGTGGCATTTAAATAATGCTCAATTGTTATTTAGGGCGTTAAGTATGACAAGAATATAGCTCTTCCCCAACTCCCCCCACCCCCACCACCACCACCACCATTACATGATGATTTCATGTTTTATGTTATACATTCAAAATTACTGGCCTTAGCATCCAAATGCTGTTGTAGAAATCAATACCAGGCAATGTTTTTTAATCTTCACTTCCTCAGTTTTGGTGAGCCTGTGCAAATTGTAGCCTTAGTGGCCTGTTTTTAGCTCACAGGAGGGGCACCCGATGTGGTCTTCTGCTGCAGTAGCCCATCTGCTTCGAGGCTTGACTTGTTGTGCATTTTTCTGCATACCTTGGTTGAGTGGATATTTAAGTTGCCGTCGCCTTTCTATCAGCTCGTAGCAGACTGGCCGTTCTCCGATGCTCACCATGTTTACAAACCCAACTGCCCTGTGGTTAACTGACTATTCCTTTTAAGCTGTCAGACATGTGTACCTAATAAAGTGACCGTTGAGTGAATACAATTGTATCAGTAAATCGGATTTTCGCTGCAGTTCCTCAATGTATAAATAGGAAGATATAGGAAACTATATGTCTATTTTTAAATACATGATCTGTTTCCCTGTGTCTTGTGTTACTGTTCTACCATAAGCTCTTTCTTTTTTCTCAATAGGCTATGTTCCATTTGGAACACCCATAGTAAGTGTTTGTACAAATTTGGTAAATCTTTTGAATAATACTGAGACATCCCACCCTGCAAAATTCAATTCAAGAAGGTAGCATTCTCTATTTCTATTGTACAAATGGGCATTGAGTATTTTGTTGGCAATCTAATACATAAAATCTAAAGCTAATGCTATGTGTAGACATAGAAACTTGTACCTTGTATGCACAACCCAAAATCAGAAGAAAATAGTGACAGTATGCGCAATGTACTTTCAATTCACTATTGAAATTCTATTCTATTCAATTCACTATGAACCTGAGATATTAGTTTTGCCTGGTCTATTTTATTTTATTTGTTTCCAAACGTCCAGTCTTGCATTTCAGACAATGGCTGATACTTCTCCCTCTAAAGAGCATAATATCATTAAATGATTCATGGAATCTGGAGAGTTTCAGTGAGTAAATCCAAGTGCACAAGCTTAATCTAAACGCCTGTGATCTTTGATCCCTCAGACAGCACTGCATCAATAACGGCCATTCAGCATGAGCTTATATAACCACATGGTTAATGGATGACTTACAATTACATTCACAAATACCACTTAAAACTTGACTGTGCGAAAAGAAGCCTCATGTTAACCATGAAAAGAACGACATCCCCATATGACTGCACATCGTAAGACTTGTCTGCAGGAACAATGGAACAAACTGACACCTGAAACCCTAAATTGTTTGGTATGCTTTATGCCAAAAAACTTTGTGGTTGTGGTTGCATTATATAGTGGTAAATGCTTAATTGTGCCAACTTTTTTAGAAGGTGTTACAGGCCTAAAATTCAGGAATGGATGTTTATTATCAAATGAAATAAAGTTGACAATACAAAACAATTGTCTTTTTTGTCTGCAATAAAAGTAATTAAAAAAAGTAAATGTAAGAAACCAAATTTGTAGCCATGAGGTAGCCATTGTTAATGACTTACATTCTCGAAAATGTGTTATATTTGTTAATATAACCAGCATGTACCTTGTCAGCTTTGCAGTAAATTACATGTCACAATTGAGCTAATCTATTGGGAAAGTGTTTTTTTTATTGTAAACACCATTATCAGAGTCAAAAGTATTAAGCTCAACATGTGTCTTGCAGGTGGTCGGCCTTCTGCTTCCAAACCAGACTCTAGCATCCACTGTATTTTGGCAGGTAAACAGCAATTAAGATGTGAACTTCAACTAGCTAGTGACTTAGAACTGACAATAACAAATGGAATTGCAACAAAATTAGGGTAACTGCTGTTCTACACTGAGCATCACACTGCTGTTCTACACTAAACATCACACTGCTGTTCTACACTGTACATCACACTGCTGTTCTACACTAAACATCACACTGCTGTTCTAAACTAAACATCACACTGCTGTTCTACACTGAGCATCACACTGCTGTTCTAAACTAAACATCACACTGCTGTTCTACACTGAGCATCACACTGCTGTTCTACACTGAGCATCACACTGCTGTTCTACACTGAGCATCACACTGCTGTTCTACACTGTACATCACACTGCTGTTCTACACTAAACATCACACTGCTGTTCTACACTGTACATCACACTGCTGTTCTACACTGTACATCACACTGCTGTTCTAAACTAAACATCACACTGCTGTTCTACACTGAGCATCACACTGCTGTTCTAAACTAAAC